>JARJDZ010007315.1:0-24364 GCA_030264555.1 Aleochara sp. GC000083
ACATCCAAAAACAAAGAAAAATTTTTCCCAATATTAAACAATGAATTTTCCAGTTAAGTACAATCAGTAAATTCTGAAACATTTGTCAAATTTTATGAGCATCTTTAAAAAATAAAATTTAGGGGAATTCAGAATTACTATTAATATTTTGGTCAATTAAAACCTCTTTTAATTTTTACCAAACTTTAAGACTTTTACAATAATTTAAATTTTCAAAACTTGAACAACTTCTGTAAATAATTTCAAGTTCCAGATTATATACGAATTTTCCAATCTTTAAAAAATCAAATTTCAAAATTTAGAGATAAATGCAATCAGTTAACTTTCAGGAAATATCTGAAAAATTGGTCTTTTCTTGTCAACGTCTTCAGAAAATGACATTCGAGGGATTCAGAATTTCAATTAACAATTTATTAAACAATGAACAGCTTCTTTTTCGAGTCTAAGATTGAATAACGAATCTCTTCAAAAATTAGATGCTTACTTTTAAAAATCCCGGCTTAAATAAAATGAGTAAAACTTGAAGAACATTTTATGAAAATTACAAGTTCCTTTAAAATCTCACTATTTTTGCACTCTATTTCAAATATTTCAATAGTTGAAGCAATTCTTTGTGGAAACTTCGTAATGCTTTAAGCAAGTTTGAAAACGTGGAAAACGCGAAAAAACTTCGAGTCCATCCGAATAATTCCTGCATAAGTTCGTTGAAGTTTCCCCAACTATCCGGAATGCATAAAAAACTTCCAGAACCTGTCCTAATCAGAGAAAAAAAATGCAGAAAAACACAATGAAATATTACTCGCGACTGAAGGCTCCCCAATTGATGAGGGCGCGATGAAAGCAAGAGAAATCGCAACGCATCAGTGGAAAACTAAAGAATTACATTAAAAGCCGTAACTCACAGCTGCCACCCCCTCAACCCCCACCACACTCCCACCCACGCAAATGCTTGCTGGGCGCACGTACCAAATGTAAATCATCGCATTTCGTATTGAATACTTGAATCCTCGAGCGCCATACGCGCGTATATATCTCTAATAGATCCGTTAAGTCGTTCGAATAGAAAAGAGGAGACGGGCGCGAAGAAAAAAAGGTGGGAGGGGGGTGGAAAAGCTGGGCCGATCGCGGGGGTGGGTTGGAAATGAAGAAAACTTTGGACGTTTAACTCCTGCCGCGCGTCTGATAGTGACGTGCGCGAAGAGAGGTGAAAACGTGTGTAAACGCACACACACGTCGCTCCGATTGCGAAATCAGGGGAGGCTAGTGGGCCGCCCTCTCGCGTCGACTAGACACAATTTAATTTATTGCCACCGCGCCGGAGACGTGACAGTTCGGCGCCGAGGAATAAAAATTTCATTCCGACTTCCGCTTCGACAAGTTGCGATGACAATTTTTCGCCGGTCCTCTCTTTTTGCGCAAATATTCGCCAACTCGAGTTATTTGTCAAAACCGCCCCCCACCCCTCTCATGGCGGGGTGCGGCCATTAATTTGTTATGGAATGTTCGAGAAGGCGCGTGGGCGGATTTGTTCTTCGCGGACTTTCGTGTCGGCCCTCTTTCGTCGATATCCGGAATGGAATTTTCGCAAGAACTTCAAGAATGGTGGCATTTTTATGCAAGATGTTATAGTCTGCAGCCAACATTCTTCAAGTGTTTAGGAAGGAATCTGTTTTAAAGTTCATTAAGGATTAATTGGTTAAAAATTTAGTATAGAATCTGAAATTTTTTGAAATTTCTGCAAAGTTATTTTTCTATAAATTCATTATTCAGAACTTGGCCATTTCAAAAATATGAATTTCTCAAAATATTCTGGAAAAAACTGGAAACTTTTTTTGTATTAATAGATTAATCTCTTATTCCAGAAATTATTTTGCATCAACTAACTTGGTATAATCTTTCTTAGGATACTACGTTTTTGCGAACAAAAATTTCCGGTGTAAACGACGAATCAAACAAATTCTGAAAATTAGATTTATCTTCATTTCGTACTTTCCCATGAAATATTTTGTTTGCTATTGGAAAACAGCACGATCTCGATAATGTTTTCCCAGAAAAAATGTATATTTACGAACGTATCCGGTAAAAGCGACCTAATTAGCTTCTTCAGAATATTTTCCCAGCGTCAGTATGAAAAATCTCCACGGGGAATTCCCCAGCATATTCTATTAACCATTAATACCGATTTAATTCTCCCAACCTTCCGGAATATTCCCAGATAACTCCCGCGCGTATCTAAATGCAGATTAATTGATTCCAGCTCGACTGGAGAGCCGCAAAAGAGAAAAACTACAAATCCCACTGAAGTGAAGCACTCCTTTCAGCGCACTCTCCTTCCAGCTGATGCCCAATTTATAAAGAAAAATTCCAATCGGCCGGCGCACTTCTTCGTGCTTGAATTTTTCATCCAGCGACCATCGCGTCGTCATCATCATCGTCGTCGTCGGCGGGGGCGGCTAACGGCGCGCTGGTGCACTAGATGTCAGTGCTGGCAACTCCACTAGTACTTTTATCTCCAGCCGTCCACCCCCTCCCTCCCTTCTTCCAGCCTGCGGGGGTGGCAGTGGTGCTGTCGGGGCTGTTGCCGCAGAGCGTGGGTGCGCGCATCCTTTATTATTATGCTTTTATGGTCGTCATTCGCGTACAAAGCGAAACGAACCGGGGGTGTTCGTGTTTCGAGCACATTCGCCACCGCTGCCGCCAGCTTGTTCTGCAACCGGCGAAACGTGTGCATTGGAACTCGAGCTTTTCCTGCGGAGGCGGCTGCGGTGGAGCTTTTCAAGGCTTCCTGCCAACGAGACGATCGGAAAAATCATCTTCGAACAACTAGCAAGCATGCAGGCAGAGAAATAATTCCGCCATCTTAGTTCTCGTGCAGGTTATTATTTGTTGTGGCGGCGGAGTCAATGAAGGGAGGGGGAGGGAGCGGGGGGGGGTGTATTTTGTGAAATTGAAGTCTTCGATTCAAGGGATACAAAGGACATTTTCATGCTGACAGTCGTAAAATCGTATCACTATTATCTTCTTTGGTACAGTGTGGATATCTATCGTTGTTGCCAAGATGAAGGAACATCCTGCAGCGCCATCTAGCTATCAATAGCATGGTATACCTCCCTGATTGAACTTATGTGATGAGGGAGGGTCCTCCAACGCCACCTATCAGTAACTAGCACAACAACCTGGCGTCTATAGCAACCCTCCGATGCGTTCACCCTGTATCCATCCACCTCGGCTATATACGGATAGATGGCGCTATATATATTTCTTTCGTTTCGTTTCTCGTTTTTTATCGCTTAGCTATCATGTTCGGCAATGAGCTTCGTTTTCTTTATGGACTCCTCGCCCTAAGTAGGAGATCGTCGCGCGCTGTGTCTTCGTCGACGTTGTCGTCGTCGGCGCGAGTAATCTAAATCTTGATTACACAGCTTAGGAAAATCTCTCCGAACACACTTTGCATTTGTACGCGCCGATCTCGTTTCGGATGTGTTAAAAGACGAGCCTCGACGAATTCGAATCGAATCGAAATTTTGCTCTTCCTTTTCTGCCGCCGCTGAGCGGAGGAGGTTTTCCATGTGATCCCATCCATCCCCCCACTCCTCCAGCCAGCTCGTAATGGTATTTGCTCTTTCTGCACGACAACGACGTCGACATTTCCGTGTTTGTCATGTAAATCTTCCTCGCTGTTGTTATTTAGACGGACGGCCCCGAATGTTTCGCATTTCATGAGCTGCCTTGATCGGTATCGATGGGAGATGTCATTAGTTCATTTCCATTTTTCTTTCTGGGAGTCTTTTGGATTCGATTGGAAGGCTCCAAGGGGCGGGTTTTGCCAATTTCTTTGTTATCAACTTTTTATACTTTTACAATGGAGTTAAATTCTAAATGTAAAATTCTCAGAAGGAAATGCTAAATTATCAGAATGGAATGAAATTCGAAATTCTGAGAAAGTTGAATTTCATTAGAGTAAAATCATTTCCAAAAACTCCTCAAATTGTCAGAATGTAGTGAAACTTCTGAAGATTGTAAATTGTCAGAAAATCAATACCGAACGTCCTTAAAATTCTGAGAAAGTTGAATTTCATTAGGGTAAAATCATTTCTAAAATTTTGTGACCTCTTTTCTCTGAATTCAATTGAAAATATCCAAAATCCAGATTTCAATTTTTTCTGTGTTCTTAAACTTTTTAAATTATCAGAATGCAGTGAAACTTCTGAAGATTGTAGTTAACAATTTTGATATAGTCAATAAAATTAGTTAATTATTCAACTTTTCTGTGAACTTGTAAGTTTCTCTGTAATCAACTTTCAAGTTACTTCCACGTTGTTAGTTTGCTTAGTTTAGAAATCTTTAACCTCATTTTCAGTTGTATTTGTGCATAAATTATCACATTTAACATATAATCAGATGGCGAACGAACATGGGCGTTTCACTTTCACTGTTCCCTGAAATCCCCCGGAAAATAAACGTTTCCAGAATGTTTTGAACGTCGGATTTTGCCGCCCCACTTCACCGGGACCGGAAATCCCCCCTCCTTCCCTTTTGGCCCACCAACTCATTTGTCCCCCGTTTTACCTGCATTATGCGCAAAGCGCGGCCCGAATATCAGACATTAGTCAAACAGCTATAATTCAACAAAAAGCGTATTTTTCGCGTTCGTTCATGAGAGGAAAAAAAAATCCGGCGAAAATCAATGTTCGTGCGCGCAAAATTAAAGCAAGTTGGTCGCCGGCGAAAAGCGCTTTTGTTATTGATTCGGATTTTATCGGTGCTTATGCATGAGGTGGAAAAATAATGTTATTTTTTTCTTTGCTGCCCTGCGTAATGTAAGCCATGATGGTTGGTTGGTTGGTTGCATGCCCTCGGGGGCACGTTCCAAATTATCAAATTATGAATTTATTCATTATTATAACATGGCCAATGAATAATATTTTTGCACGTGCCCAGCAGTACAGGTGAGCAACCTGGAAATCGTGCTGCGTAATATTTTGTGAAAACAGTGCTTAAAATGTGTGCTAAATACTTGAATTATTATGCGGAAGAAATTACTACATTTTATGTTTTTTTGCAAATTGTGAAAAATTCAAAATTTCAAATAAGATTTTTAATTTACGAATTAAGAAAAAGTGGTGCCATCTGGTGTCCAACAGTGGTAGCTTGCTTCATAGAGGGCGTTACATATCAAATTTCATTATTTTTGTATATATACAAAATTTCTGATATTTTTATAAGAATTTCCTGAACTTTTTTCAATCAATAGAACATTAATGATATTCTAACTTGATTAAATTGAATACAACAATAAATTCCAAATTGAATCTTACAGATTTCCTCGAAAGATACTACAAAATTAACCACTCGAACCGCCACAAATCGAAACGTCAATTTTCCCGCTTGATAATCCGATGATTTGTCGAAGCTTACGTGCCCGAACCGTATTAAGATGGCGCTGTATGCGCTGTAAGCGCACGTAATACGCTTGTAAATCGCGCGAATTTGCGAATTCATGGCAAGTCAGAGGGAAAATTTGATCTGCGATTGCCTATTCAGTGCAATCGAACGAGCCGGGCCGGTCGCGGGGGCGGCTGCCGCGAGTTGGTGCGCTAATGCAAGAAGTCAATAAGACTCAATTTTTATAGGCCATAAGTAAACCGAGCTATTGTTATGTTAAACGCGCGCGCTCGGCATGTTTTATTGGCGAATTATTATTGCGAATCACCCCCCATACAAAGTGGCTTGATTTTACGACCATCCGCCACCACCACCCAACCCCCACCACCCATCCAACTTCATCCCGACGATGCAATAAACTCGATGCATGCGAGTCGTCAAAGTCAAAAGCTTTAAATCTTCTCGCTCGTGTTTCACATCTTCACTGTTGCCGCCCCCGCCATCTTTCGGCCGAAGTATAAAGACGGGGACGGCACGAACGTGATAATTTTGCGTGCAACTTTTCGACTGACTTCCATGTGCACACGCTAAAACGGCGAAAATTCAAGTTGCCTTCATATACGAGCACAATTGGGTCACACAATATACACAATGATAATTTTTGTGGGGGTGGTGGTGGGGGAAGGATATGCAACTCGTGTGCCAAAAACGCCATCTTCATGCATTCGCCATTCCGATTCCGCCATTAAAAGAACTCCACGAGATGCGAACGCAGCTTTCCCTTTCGTATTTTTCCGCCATTTCTTCCCCCACTTCACTTCTGGTTCATTTTTCTAAAAAGTATAACTCGCTGGTCTCCAGGCGCATGCAAATTCAATTTGTACGATGGCTTAGACCGCAAGAAATGCTTTTAACTTATTTCCCGCCCCCCCCCCCCTCCAGTTTCTTTTTTCTCTTTAGATTCTTCATCGTCTCGGTTTTCGTTTCGTATCTCTTTTTTCTTTTTTTTTTATTCTTTTTTTTTGCTCGGGCTTCCTGCATTGCGATGCCATACGAATTCATATTAGCTCGTGACGTTTGGGAATGTTTCGCTCTCGGAGTGAAACGTGAGCAAGGTTTGATTCGCATCCCGCATCAAACCAATATGGGGGGTGGGGGTGGTAGATGCGGGGGTGGCCAAAGACGGACGTAGCCGGGAGAAACGGGGAGGGATTCGGGGGGGGGAAGGCTTGTTAATTTACGATGTTTGCTATTTGGTGATTCGGAATTGAATTTGTAAAAAATACATGGGCGCATCAATATTTACGTCCGCGTTTGATGCGCGCAAATAACTTTATTTTACGATATTTGCGCGCGAAATAAAACATGCAAATTCGATTCGATTAATGGATGCGTCGTTTGTCGACGTTGGACGATCTGTAGTCATTAATACCAATCGAATTGTCCAAGTGTTCTATATATGTTCTTTTTCCATATAAAAAATTGACTATGGAGTAATGCAAAGCGCCATCTGTGCGAGGATAGTACAAGCCACCTTGGAGTTATCTGAATTGATCTGAAACATGACTATGTAACTGTAACGCCCTCTATGAAGCAAGCTACCACTGTTCTCTACCAGATGGCGCCACTAACATGCATCCCACTAAACAATAAATCAGCGCAATGTACCCACGATACAATGCAACAATCTACACTATATCTCGGCGCTAACAATCGACCGACGACCAAAACAACCCAAAAGCGATGATCTCGACCAAATGCAGCTCGAACCATATTCTGCAACAATGAGCTACGACTCGCTAAGATAAGCAAACTCGGCGAGAACGTCTGTCTGGATGAGGGAGGTGTATTCGACTCCCGCCTCGCCAATTTCATCCCGGATGCACTTGCACCCACCGATTCATTACCATCCCGAGGAACCACATCTTCGCGCAAAGACGATAACTTTAAATGAGTGAATATAACACAACGCTACAGTGATAACAACTCCCCCTTATCCTGTTCGACTGGCCAGGAACTTATGTGCCTGTTGGCCGGCCAAGAAGTGAGCGGATTAATTATTCAAAGAGGGCGCTATCGACTGCTCCGCAGGTCGAAAAGATTACGAGGCGTGGGTGATGAGTGAGCGGAATCCTTGGGGAGCCTCCCGAGTGGTGCTTCAGGCACCAACTAAAGTTTCCCATCATCGGGGATTCCTGCGTTCACTTAATGGGGACACGAGTGGACCACTCTTGGGCTTTTGGTGGTCAGAAACAGTCCTTCAATTAGTTTCATGGTTACGTTTATCAATGGTAACTTTTGGGGGTGAAGTTTTTGCATTTGATATCGAATTTATCAACTGATCAAATTTTTGGCAAACCCCACCTCTAAAATATTCTTTTTATTAAATTTTTTATTTTTTATAGAAACGTTGCAAAAATCATGAGGAATTTTACCTCTTTAAAGAACATTCTAAGTCATCTAAATAAGCTATAAAATTTGGGGTACATATGTTACCCAAAAATCACTTGGTAATCAATTTTCCAAATTTCCAGTGAACACATAATGAAAATTAAGAATAAATCCTTTTGGTCCTTCGATTAATTTGATGGTATAGTTTATCAAAGTTCATCATCAATTTTGGAGCAACCATTCGTTGTACCATTACGACGAAATTCTTTCATGATAACATTCCTCATGCTCCCCAGCGGGAATAAATATTCATGGCGCGCGATGTGAGTTGTTGTATGTAAATGAATGCTAAGTACATGTTGTTGCTTCCGGCCGAACATGTTGTTGTTGGGTGATGTGAGATGCTCCGCGCAAAGAAATTGCACCGCCTTGAACGGAGCAACATAATGGTTCGGGGGTGGTGGTTTGGGTGGTTGGGGTTGGGGTGGTGTGTTGCGAAAATGACACCGCGAGGTATTTTCCGGTCCCCGAGGAGACGGCGTTTCCATTTGACAAATTTGTGCGCATCTAAATTATTCATTCGTCGTATTTACCGTAAATGCGCGCAATTGTTTGCGTTCTATCGTTGCACATAGAATTGGCTGCTGTGGACCAAATTATTTCCGGAATCAATTTTCCATTGTTGATTGTTTCCCCGTGGAAAAAAATTGCCTTCGAATCATTTTACAACTCGTGCAGTTAGTTTCTTCGGGATGTTTCAATGGATTCATTTTTGGAAAACTTTTGGTTTTCTATAATTTATAAAAATTCTGGATTAATATCCATATTTTTGGATATTAGTTTCATTTTGTCCAGATTAAATTAAGTCCCAAAAATATGCTTGCTTTCAAATTTTGATTCCAGATGCAAATTTTCTTCTCATCAAATCTTGTTCATTTCTTAGAAACTTTTCAAACTCACTTTGAAAATATTTTAAGTCCTGGATCAATTTTCTTGTTCTAGGATACTAGTCCCATTTTTATCAAAGTTGAATTTTTGGAATAGATAGAATTGTTGGTTCATATCACAAAAAAAATGTCACCTCAAATCTTGATCATTTTTAGAAAAGAACTTACGTCGTGGTTTTCCAAAGAACAATCCTTGCTTTTTTGGTAATTTTTGAAGTTCTGGATCAATTTCCTTTTTTTAATACCTTTTTTGTCCAGGTTTAAATTTGATAAATGTAGGAATTTTTTGGGTCACACATAAAAAATACTTCTTTTTAAATATTGTCTGAAAAAGGATAACTCTGATTTTTGATAATTTTTAAAGTTCTGTATCAATTTCTCTACTTTTGAATACTTGATTCCATATTATCCAGAACCATGGATAATTGATCTCCTGAAAGATCTATAAAAGCCCTCAAAAATAAGGATCTAAGGATCATATCAATTTTGTCAACTTTTAGAAAAGTTTCAAAACTTATCATTGAACCCGACTTCAACTTCTGGATTCATTTGTTATCCAGCAATCAGACAGAAGCAATTTGGTCACAACCCATCCACTTGCCACGCATCAATGACAAGCCCATTAGAGATGAGTGCATTCCAATTACTGTACGTAATTGAAATGTAATATGAGTTATAATCGTCGCTTGCTTGCGCGGCATGTAATTAATGTAAATCTTGCGTCGCTTGTTCGCATCGCGCCTCGCGGCCATTTCGCAAACCCGTCAATGCCAAAACGGCCCCCATCTGCCACCACCACCCCCTCCTACTCCTCCAACCACCCTCATTGGCATTGACTGACTGATGTGAAACGCGAAATTCCGAATCGATATCATCGGGCCCATTCGGCATCAATTAAACCGACGACGACGACGATGGTGGCGGTGATTAGATGGGTCAGAGCGGCACTGCCCCATTTGGGACCCGCCACCACCCACGCTTCCTGGAGGCGATAAGGATTCCCTAATGAATTGCCTCGACGATCTCTTCTTTTTTTCTCCTCCTTTCGTTTCTTTCATTCGCTTTGTGGCGCGCATTTGATGAACTCCAACCGCCCCCACGAATGGGGCGCGTGCCGCGCCGTCAATACATTTAATTAATTACGCGCCGTCGTCCGTGGAGGGATCATCGAGTGACAAACCAGCTTATTGTTGTTTTGATTTCCTCCGTTCTGCGCAGCCTTCTCCGCCGTTCATCGTTCAACTTGCGGGGGCGGCTCGAATGATGTACGACACGCCGTGCGACAAAGCACCGCGATGATAAAGTGCGCTCTCGGCGGTGGTGGTGGTGGTGGCGGCAGAAAGAGAGCAGCCGTCATCAATTTCAATTTACAATTTGAAGGAGTCGAAGAAGAGCCGCCTGGAGGCGGCCGATCCACTCGGTGCTTCGACTTCAAAGTGGAGAGCCCGTGGAGTTGATGAGGCATTTCCTATTGGAAATTTGATGAGGATTGGGTGGTGGGGTTGGAGAGCCGAAAATAATTTCGTAGTCAATTAAGATGATAGGTTCCGTTTTTACCGATTTTTTTCTATCGGGGATTTACTGGATTCTTTGGTGTGGCTTCAGATGTGACGTCATCATTTTACTGGAATTTTCTGAGTGTAAACTTCCAAAAATTTGAAGGATTTAAATTTTGTTTATCAAAAATAAAATGTAGTAAAAATTTGAGGGATTAAGAAATTATGAGTAAAAAAAATCATTAATGATCTATCTCCATCTCCAAACAATAGAATAAATCATTAACCACCCGACCTCGAAATGACCTTTCTCTCTCTCGAAATACCACTTCCTCAGGTGGAAATGATCGAGATGATAATGAGCGCTCTCAGGAAGGCCCAATTGGTCGACGGGTCGTTAAAGCACTTAATTGCACTGACCATGAATGTAATGATCTAATGACGCTCTCGATGGGGGCGGCAAATCCCCCCACCACCAGCACCACCACCTCAACCACTTCATCCACATCGAGCCAAGCTTTTTCTACTTAACCCCCTCCACTCTCGACGTATTATTCTTTATGGCGGCGGTTTGCGGACGCAATAAACAACCCCCCACCACACTGCCGCCCCCATGAATGCATGGATACACCAGCATCTCGTATGTGCTCAATGAATGCCGTTTGAGTAATCGGTACACCGAGCCGGACAAATGTAGATCCTCCCTGCAATATTGTTGCATAATGACCTCCACCCCCCACCACCTACTCCTCCGCCCACGCCAGGCACGAACGACGTGGCAACGCCGGGCGTAGATTGAACGCATGCAGAATTTACATGTTAATTAAATTCAACAATGCTAGTCCGAGTAATCCGAAGGTTCACGTTGGCGGATTTGCGACGCACGCGACCTTTCATCTCCGAATGCGTCCCTGGGACTCTCCAGGAGAGCGAAACGCGGCGAGGAGTGGGGAGTGTTTGTAAAATTCAGCGCAGCATGCGAGAAAAACGATATGGTGCACATGTGACGGCAACGCTGTCGGCGAGGCTGAGCGATGTTGCAATTATTGCAGCGAAAGAACGCCACGCCCTCTGGTGGCGAGCCTCGACACTAATTAGAAACAACGGCTTTTCGGGTGGTTGCAATTATGCGATTATGTGGTGAAATGTGCGCGGGGAAATTCGGAATGTGCATTTTCATCTCGTTTTAATGATCTGCACATTCCACCATTGCAAAATCCCTCGAGTTTGACAGCACTGGTCAGAATAATCAGTACATAATTGTTGCATTTTCATGCTTTGTTTATTTCATGTACCATAAGACGAATTTCCCGTCATTTGTTTTTATTATCGCAAATTACTACAGTGTTACATTTTATAGACAGCTCTCATTGTTAATTTTAGTACAGCTATCGACCGCTTGTGGCGTTGTATACAAATCTGGCAACATTGCATTGTGCGTCTATGCAGTGTTGCCATTCTTCGCAGTTGGGATTCACAGCGTGTTTTTCCCCGCATCGCTGGAAGCGGCAATTTATGGCTAAATGCATCATCATCACTTGCAACTTTTTTTTTTCGGCCAGCGAGCGCAATGCGCATGAAATGCACGACTTCATTATGTAACTTCATATTTAGTTGACGGCCACATTTTCATCGCGTCGTTTCCGGCACACATTTCCTCGCATGAGTGTGTGGGTGGTGTGTATGCAACCAAAAAATCCACTTTCGTCGAGAATGCACACGAACTCCCCGAGCACCACGACATCATCCCTCGAGAGGGCGCCGCTTGATTCTGTCTGACTGACTGACTGACTGAGTGACAATTTCGGCGACGAGTTCGCAGACGCCGGTGAATGCGAATGCACCGATTTTCTTCGTGCTAGTGGGTGGAAAAACGAGGGCAAACACGACGACGACGACGTCGACGATGGGGGGCAAATATGTGTGCACGAGCCTCGGGCTCGCATCGTTTCCGGAAGTGTTTCCGCATGGATACGTGGATGCCATCCACGACGCGCTTGTTTTCTGCGAGATTAAATTCGTTTATTTTTCGAGAGCGCCTTAAATAACTAATTTCTTGGTGCAGTCTCGCTGCGCTTTATGCGCGCTCTGGTGTCGTAAATGTTGACATTCGCGTCGTCTTAAAGTTGGCGATGTTGCCAGTTTGCGGCTGCTTGCAGCGACGATATAAATGACATAATTCACGCACTTGAAGTACTCATAATAATATTTTTGTTGCAGAAATCACGAGAAGAAAAGAATGATCCAATTTCTACTCGTTCAACGACAATTGGAATAGTGCTGCCACCTATTGGAGGTATCATTACATCAAGAAGATTGGTTCTGAAGGAATTCACCAGAGGGAGCACAGCAATTTGACAGCTTCATGCTGCCATCTATTGAAGGTACTAGAACATAACAAATAACGATGATAGATAATTTACAATTGTTTGTTTCAGCAAAACAAGACGATTTTAAAAACGAGCAACACTTCCACGAAGAAGCAGCAAATCGTACAAAGATTAATGAACCTGCACGCGCCCCGAAGTACGAGTATATCTTGCGAAGTGACAAATTTTCGCCGGCATGATTAATGAATAATGATGAACGGGAGCAGTGTTCAGACGCCAAGGGTAATTAGCAGCGCAAAAATGACGCCCCCGTTCGCAGCATGCGTGCTAATTGAGAGCGTCGATCAAGCGATCAGAAGCGAACGCTGAGCGAATTATTAATAGCGCCAATTCTAATTTACGGCTATGGCACGGGCGCGCAAATCGAGCGACTCAATATTCGGGCGCCGTCGTCATCGATAAATTAGAAACCTGCGGGTGCACTCGCTGCACGCGGGGGTGGCGGCTGTTTTGTTGGCGGTGGCGGCGGCATCATCGGCGGTCTGTTTGTTATAGTGGTGCTTCGCAGCATTGCGGCGGCGAATATTTGTTCGCCCTTCGAGGACACTACTTGTGCCGGCGCGGAATGTGAATGCGTATCGACCATTCTGCATGCCGCCCCCGCGCGATGGATGAACACGCACGCTGCCCGCAAATGACCGAAACGGCGAGTTTTGCTCCTGTGTTTCGTTGCTC
Source organism: Aleochara sp. GC000083 (assembly GCA_030264555.1). Taxonomy (NCBI): domain Eukaryota; kingdom Metazoa; phylum Arthropoda; class Insecta; order Coleoptera; family Staphylinidae; genus Aleochara; species Aleochara sp. GC000083. The sequence goes on from JARJDZ010007315.1 coordinate 13,285, forward strand.
CATTATGTCGAGCCGGGAGCAGCAGCAGCGGGCGGCTTTGATAATTTAATGCAAATACATCTGCCGAATTTATTGCGCTTAGATGTTGTTTATGCGCGCGGCGCCGGCAAAACAAAACGCGTCCTCCGCAGCGAAACGACCCCCTGGACCCGAAAAGCTTGCGAGGTCAAACCTCGATAGTTAATTTCATGCCGCGCGATGCTACGACATTTGTGTATCCTGCATAAAATTAATATCAAGAAGATCTATCGCTTTGTTTCTTGTGGTGAGTCGCTGTTCTGCGTTCAGATTTCATACAACTTTCATTCATTTGTTTTATTTTTCAGCATTCATTTCGTCATTTCGTGGAGTCCACCAACAACAGGAGAGAAGATCCAATGGATCAGGTGAGAAATTTTCAAATTTATATTTAGGTGCCCTTCGAAGACATTTATAAGTTAAAAATTTAGTTAATTACATATTGCGCAATGCTTGGACATTTCTGTATCCCACAAAAAAAATGAATATCAAGAAGATCTATCTGCTTGTTTATTGTCATGGTCGGCCGCCGTCCATCCAACTTTTGTTAATTTGGATTATTTTTCATGTTGCAGAATTGTGCAATGAATGCGCCCGTAATGTGTACGCTCCGAAGCAGCTGTCCGGTGATAACAGGATGTTGATGCAAGTGCTGCCGCCCCCGCATCTCGAACCTGGGGGAACATGTGCAATGAAAGCTTCATAATAGGCGAGCGTTAAATGACGACGGGGTATGAGTCCTGGCCGTAATTAATTACCTACCGTCATTACAACCGCAACTGACTGCAGCGCCGCGCCCCACTGCGACCGCCTCCCCGACCGCCCGCCGGCCCGACGACGATGCCAGCAAATGCGCCCGGACGGCTGGCACTTACCTCCAGTTAACGAGAATATTGGAGGATGCTGCTGCCAGGACATCCACCACCACGACCAGTCTGGCTAAAAGCACTCCTGTTTTTGTTGCGGTTTTTGGTCGTTTTGTCAAGTCCACCAATGCCGTTTACAGCAGAAGTGCAGTCCTGGAGGGATGAGAGGTAAGAAATTTACAAATTCAATATTTGGATGCTATTCGCAGCCACTTGCAAGCAAAATCCCAACATTGGTTCGAATAACTTTTCTGTTCGAGCTTACAAAGTGAGGGTGAAAGTCAGTATGCTGGTATGCTGTTGTTGAATATTAGTTTTGGGTAAAGAACATATCATATTTCATATTTGCAAGGCAAGCAATATTCAAAAAAAAGGAAATTAGAAAATTTAGCAAGGTCAATATATTTTGACAATAAACCAGTGGCGGCGCTAGGAAGGATAAAAAATTAAATCCTCACACAAGTACATATTATCGTATCACTTGTTTTACTCTTTGTTAACATAGCTTATGAAAGTTACAATGGTATTGAACCCAAAAAATGTTCAATTTATAATTAAAATCAATAGTAATCATGTGTGAAATTTAAAATTTATCATTAGCACGCCCCTGGATTACTGGATTTTATTAGTTTGCCACTGCGCATGCGTCGTAGTCAGAGCTGTCAAAGACCGCCATATTGGATTTGAAAATTTTACATTGTTCTTAAAATTTGCTACGTAATCGTTAGTTAAAAACGTGTTTAATAATTATTGTAATTCCGTGCGTAGTTGTTGAACGAAATTAGCTGTAATTAGTGCAATCTAAATCAGGGTGATTGGAAAGTTCTTGCAGTAATTCCTCAAAATTGCTTGGGCAATTTTTTTTCACAGTTGGAAATTGAGATTGCAGGTTTGTAACTTGGTTTATTATAATTGAGCAAAATTAGCTTCAAACAATACAATTCATATCAGAGAAATGAAAGTACCATTCAGAGGTACTTGCAGCATCTGCCAAAACTGCTTCGAACAAATTTTCACTTTGGTTTTCAAATGGATGTTCGCACTCTGTAGTTCAGTATTGATGCTGAGCATAATTAACTTTAAACAATGCAATCCGCATCAAAGTCAATTCAAATTCGTATTAAATTTGTCAATACTACTTGAAAGCTCTTGTAGTACATGCTTCGAATAACATTTTACTTAAGTTTACAAATGGAGGTTTGAAATTAGTCGAACAAAGTTAACTTGAATCAATAGGAATCTATATCAGGAAATATTCGTATTTAATGTTTGAATGCAGCACTATCTTTCCAGAATTTATTGTTTGATCATAAAAATGAATATTCCCGGGCTGTAATTCAGTTTGTTATTGAAGAACAAAGTGAATTCTAGGCTGTGATATCTATAGCTGCACTAGCGTTCAATTAAGTAGGCGGTGGCACATGCACATTGTAAAAATTAATCGCACTTTCAGAGCGTTTTGATGGAGCCTCCATTGGACACTTTTGAAGTTCCGCGCTGCAGTCGCCATCATCCGACATCCGATGACGGCCGTAGAGATAATTACCCGGGGGCGCTAACAAAATACTTCAGCAAGGTAAGCCCGCTTCGACTAATACGCCAGGAAATGAAATTGCTGGACGCAATTTCATTTGCACGTTGCATTATAACCGGCCGACCAACGGACGGTTGATCGGGTCCGAAATACAATTATTGCTAGACCAGTCTGAAATTGTAACCGCCCATCCCCCATCGACCTCCGGACCATTCCACCAACGGTCCAGGACGTCACGCCACGCCGCACTCTATTCCGCCACGTCTGTGATGGATTAACATTAATTAAGAATTGATTTAATCGGCGGGCATTGTACACGTCTGATGGCGGCTTCGTCGAGCTGGGGGGCAGCGCGCCCGTGGGCGGTAATCAAGCGAACTGAAGAGTGATGTTGATGCTGCTGCCGTGCGCGCAATCAGCGACGAATGAATATTCGATACATATTTGATTTATGCATGGCCGCACGGCGCGCGCCAGCAAATCGCACGTTTTCAGGAATGACGTGCGTACAAATTACGATTCGAATTGTTCGGGAATTGTACCTGGAGCGCTGCCGTGAGGAGGGGGATAAATAACGCTTAATGCGTGTTTTCCTGGGAGCATTCGCTGCATTAATGGCAGTTGGCAGTCGATTTAACTGCCTCGCAAAGATTTTATCACCACATATCTGATAATCATCGCATTGCTTTCCAGAGTCATGCGGCTCCCCGACATTCAGAGGGGGGGGGGAAAGACCTGGGGGACCTGGGGGACTTACCGACGACGGTGAGATTGACGTGCGTGACGGTGTTCGGCGAGCGGGTGTACTGCACGTGGCACTGGTAGACGTCCTCGTCGGCGAGCCGGACGGGCGCCACCGTCAGCGCGGCCTTCTCGTCGTCGATGAGCCGCAGGAAGTAGCGGTCGCCGAGGGACGGCTCGGCCCAGTGCTGCGGCCGGCCTTCGCGCAGGTCGTAGCGATAGAAGGGCGCCGCGGCGTCCGTCGCCGAGCCGCGATACCACAGCACGACACTGACGCGGTCCAGGGGATGCTCTCCAGCCAGACGACAAGGTAAGGACGCGGTGCCGCCTTCGGTCGCTTCGGCCACCTCGGCACCCACGGTGGCGGCAGCCGCCTCGGCCAGCGTCGACGACGTCATCGTCGTCGGCGTCGACATCGCTGCACTGCACACCAGAACGCCGACGAGCGTCCACTGCAGGAGGCGGTGCATCCGACCCATCACGTCGGACGCTACCAAACCGCCCATGCCCATTTCGCCACCCATCGGCGATAGCGGCGTTATTTACGAGTTCGACGCAATCCGTATCTTATCCGCGCGCGGACGTAGTTCAATAATAAATAACTCGAAACGAGTTTATAAAAGAGTCAGAGCGGTAACTGCATGCAACTTGTTTACGTTTTCCGCACATTTTTCCAATTCGACAGCAGTTTATCTCGCAAATTTCGCACACTTGACACACTTCACGTTTGAGCAAACTTGCGGAATTTCAGCATCTGCAATTGAAAATCGTAATTAATGCTTCATTAACCAATCAACAAGTATCACATAATGATATGAAAATCTGCTGCGAGTTTGGGGGTAATTTATTTTATTTAAATCAGATAATAATTTAATGACGTAATCAGCCCACCCACGAACGAAAACCAACCCCATGGCCGCTAATTGCGCGATGTTAATAGCATTCGAATCAAATTTCCGTTGATGAGCTGCGCTTAATGGGGATGAACTTGACATCATAAAAATTGCGTTACCAATGTAGCAACCGGAAATGAAATTAACTCATTACAAGCGTCGATTAAAATAACGCGTTTAATGCAGAGGGCGCTTCGCGGGGGATGATTTGGAGTGTGTTAAACGCGCTTGCCATTCGAAAAATCCGATTTATCGTTGCGGTGGCGGCGTCGAGGAAAAATGCTATCAAACTTAGATAATTAGTGAAGTTGCTCGGCGGCTGCTGGCGCGGCTTCGACGCGGCGTTTATCTCGGCCAAGCTGGCCGGAATTGCTATGTACGCGCTTTCCTCGTCGTCGTCTACGCTCCATCTGCCCCTCTGCGATCGAAAGGGCCGCTCCTTTCGACGCAGCGCGCGGGCGGAGGACAAGAAGCCTCGTATTAAATTTTCGATATCTTTTTATGATCTCCAGGCGAACAACACACCCATTTCTCATATAATATACATGCGGGACGGGGACGCTGCCAAAACATACTGCCACGGAGCGGCGAGGGGGACGTGGGGGAGGCGATACGTGCCGCCCCCGAAGTAAACGACAGCGCGTCTTGATCTTGAAGCCTGGCGGAAAATGGAGAGCGCGTTCGAAGGACGGACGAGTGAAGGCAGATGGAAAATTTGGTCGGCAAGGATCTCGACGGCCACCACCGAGGAGGAGGAGGAGGACCATGGAGCGGGAGGGGGTGGTGGATGTGACTGATGATAACATGGATGCGTGGCATTCCTCCGCCGAGAAAGAAATGAGATATGAGGACATCTGCGTGCGATAAGGGCAGTAAAATGAAATTACCAATTGTCCGTTATCCTTGGATCTCCACGCATTTGTCTATTATCCTTAATTCGTAGCCTGGTGGTGAATCGAAAAGGTGGGTGATGCTGCACTAAAGCTTACGTTTTAGCTTTTTAATACGATTTAGTACGAGATTTATAACATTAACATTGAATAGTAGTTGAAACGTGTATTTTCAGTTGTTTGCTACGAGTATAACGACAACGGAGGCGGCAGTAGGTACTGAGTGTGGTGTCCGGAGGTGGGGAGGGTGATTGAAAATCGTTTGACACAGAAATTCCTCTCTAAATGTATACAGTTACGATAATGGTAGGCGATAGTAGTAACACGTATAGTTTTATTTGATTTTTTCCGACCAAAGTCTTTCTCGTTTTGCAGGAGGCGAGGCAAAAAATCGTCGGCGCGCGTTTAGAAACACCGAGCGCGGAAGATTCGCCCGGCGGAGAAGAGTCCTTGAGACGGGGACGCGCGCGCGTTCGCGGGGAGGAGGAGACGGCTCGTGGAGAGCGCGCGACACGTCTGCTCGCAGCGGGCACCCAGTTACTCGCTGCTCCTCGTGCGACGACGACACGCCGACGTTCACTGCCAGCGCGCGACTGACCGCGCGCCCGAGCTGCTGCCCCCAGGTTCCATCCCGCGCGCTCTCTGCAGGTGCAGCTTACTGCAGGCCAGGCTCCGCCCGGAAAGCTACCCTGAGCGCGCCGAGCGCGCCCGACCGCCGACGAAGCCCGGAAATAACCGGCGTGGAGCACTCCGCCGCCGCCGCCGCCGAGCTACGCAACGCTCCCGCATCTCGCGTCGGGACGCTCCCGACAACATCATCATGATGATCACCAAGGAGGACGTCGTTATAATACTGGTAATATGGAAGTCGCTTTCTTATCGAATTCACTTAGCCACTTAACTCGCGCGGATATTTATTAAAATGCGACATCAGCGTCGTGGGGGACGGCGAAGCGCGTCTTCGCATCTCCTTGGCAACAAGTTATCCCGGTCACGTTTCGGAAACCTGTCTTGACCTGCGGACGTCCTCCCAGCCTGTGGTTGCCATATGGGCACGACTTGATAATTGCCGCCGCCACCGCCGCCGACGACGAAGTCCGCTCCCCCACGCTGGCATTGATTCATTTCCGGAAAAATACGAACGCGTGTTTACGCCAGCAGTTCACCTGGTGGTCTTCTCGAGCAAATGCGAAAACAACACCAAAGGTAATCTTTTAAAACGCCCGCCTCCGTGCGGATTATACGCGTTCAGCTGCGTTCGGGCCGGCTGAATGTATCTTCACCACGGAGCGCACACGCCCGAATGCGTCGATCGACAGCGTTTCAATTCGTTTATCTGATTTATGCAAATCTGATTGTTTGCATTGGCATGTTATTACAAACAAATACACGGACGCCGCCGCCATCGCCGCCATCGATGGCGGCTGGGGGTGGATTGGTCAAATATCTGTCGTATTTGCGCGCGCGATGCACATACGCTTCGTTAGTTTATTTGTAAACACACAACGAGCCCGCAAATAAATAGAGAGCGCGAATAAAATATTCATCACGGTTGAAAAAATGGCGGCGGCGCTTTCGTCAATATTTTCTATTTTCATTCATTCCACAATTGAAATGTTGTCATCACTTCAAATTTCATTTTGCTCGGATAGTTTTCAATATTCAATTTTCCGCCATACAATTGCCCATAAAAAATCTTGAATGCAACAACAACGAATGTGAAAAGCGAACAAAACACTCCCCTTAATTTTGTCTGGAAATTCATGATTTTTTTAAATCCGCCATTTTTTCTTCCGTCATTAAACACCACAACTTTTTTCCAACTGGAAAATCGCGCTTCTGAATTGGAAATTTATCGATGGCATAAAGGTGTATGGAAAATTGAATAAGAAATTGAGCTCGGCGCGTACAAAAGCCGCCTCACTAAAACAATATTAATTAATACGGTCGTCGGAGCTCACCGAGAGCAGCATTTTGTAAAACGCTGACGTTGATAAATGCGCTGACATAATTACAGCCCGGGCCGAAAATTTCGAACCGCGCGCAATCATTCAAAACGTCGACTTGGAAATAATCTCAACACACATCAAGTTCGCATTTATTCGGGACGAATGTGTTGTTTTTCTCCTCGCATGTCTCTTTGCGCGTTTCCCGAACGGGCGGGAATTTGTAGAAATTTACGTCGAAATTTATGTGGGAATTTATTCGCGAAATTTATTTTAATTAAATTTGCGTTTGCCCGCCGCCAGAATAAATCTTCTGATTGCCTCATTTTACGTTTCAGACGCGGGGTGCGCGCGGGCGCCGAAGGTGGAGGACGAAGGAGGGGACCGGCGATCGCCCTCGCAGATATAAATTCTAATAAACACCCCTTTTGTAATATTTCGCCGGCGGTGATGGCTTTCGCATGCAAATGCATTCCTCGGCCGTGTCATTCGCGCCGTTTACAACCTTGGAGAACGGCGACCGACGTGTTGTATAATGCGATGGATACAAACAAGCCGCCCCCATGCCCGCCGAACCGCACGGACGGGAGCAACACGATGATGAGTGGTATCAATTCGAATCAAACACCCCTCGCAATGATAGTACATGACGTGGGGGATGACTCACGTGTGTGCGGGGTGCGCGCCCATAGTGACCGACCTCGGATGCGATCGTCCCCCAAGTCCCCCAGGTCCCTCGAGGTTTGTGAGACGACAAAGAGACGTTTGCCTCTGAATAATTAACCAGATAATCTACCTTTACGTTTGTAGGCAATGACGGGTCGTTTTGACGACGGCGATGTCGGTGTAGCTGGTGGTGGCAATAGTTGGAGACGTACCTCCTCGGGGAGGGTGTTGCAGCTGGAAATATTCATGCATCGATAAAACACCGAATTTTATCGGTCCGTCTTCCCTCGGAGGCCCGAAACTTGGAATATTCCAGAAGCGTCGTCGCCGGTGGAATTTCCAAGCAAGTTGGTCGTCGCGCCGTGTCGTTACATCGAGAGGCAGAACTTCCATGAACGCACTCGCACGTCGAGGTATCGATAAGTTTTATTACAAAGTAATTTTTGCGGTTTAATAAAACTTGGGCGGCAGCTGCTCTGTCAAATCGTAAACGCGGCGCGCGTCCCGCCCGAATTCATGCAACGTTTGAGTGGCGTGCGCGCAATAAAAGCCGAAATTATGCCGAGCCGTGCGCGCCCAAGATTTAATAACTTTTTCCGCGCTTAATTCGCGCGAGCGCGTGCATCTTTGCGACACGCCGGACGCGTCATCGTCGAATATGAAGATGTCTATTGTTTCGTGCGCGTTCATTTCGGCAACTGGGGGACGAATTCGGTGCGTGATTTGCTGCTGCGGTATCAGCTTGTAACAATATCGTCTCGAATTACACGAAACTCGTTTTAAAACCAAGAAATGAAATTTGCGCGCTGCTTTCTTGAACGCCTCCATTCCTCGAGAGGCGGTTGTGTGGCTGGCGTCGCCGTGACATGTTGTAACACGTCGACGCTTAGTAAACCACGTGTATGCTGCTGTTTTTTTTTTTCGGTTAGCTTGGAAGCGAGATTTTCAATTTTTCATCCTCGACACCTCCGACACTCCAGCCGCAAATAACCGAAACCGAAAATGCGGATTTCATTCGCGACGACAACGACGCCGACGACGTCGTCGACGTGTTATTTTTTGTCACCGCACGCGGCCGACATTTTTTTTTCGTTCTACGGCCAGACACCTAATCTTCGAATTGTATGGGGGCGAAATCACAGAGATTCATGGTGCAATCAATATTTCATTAAAGGCATTAACTTGTCACCTGGAGGTCGCAAAAACCGAATTCTAATCGCGCCTACAAGAAACATCGCTTGCTATCTAGAATTTCAAACAGTACACACATTTGAAAATGAAATTCGACTGGTTCAACATTAATTGAATCATTTTGCAGGAGCACAACTACAAATCCGACTTCGATGAAAGCAGCATGGAGTTGCTCGCTGCGCTAATGCCGCTGGTCGTATGCGCCTGTAGACGCAATGGGGCCATCAAAAAGGGGGCATTCTTCGACAAGACCCTCGAAACCATTGGGCTCGCTTGGGCCATCCACGCGCTCCAGCTGAATCCGGCAGGTGAGTCACTCATTTCAACACCAGTTTTACGCTTTCTGGCCGAGACGAGAAAAAAAAGCCGCACGTACACAATCATCACTCAACCGACATCTCCCTCCTGACTTTCGCCTCAGCTTTTGCCTGCGCCCTTGGCCCTCGGCTCGTAACGCTCACACAACTCACGAACACTTACAGAACGCCGTGATAAACTACGGATCTTCTTGGAATTCGGCGAAAAGTTGCGGCAGCGAGGATTTCAGCACTTTGCTCAAGCGGAAAGCATCATCAGGCCGCATCTAACTGATTGCTAAATTCGTATTGGACGCCAAAAACCACCTGGACATCAATTACATCAGTTAACATTTATTAAACACTCATATTGATTAACATCATCATCATTACATTAACATTGATAACAAACAACAAACATTTATAACATTATACATATAACATTGATTTTCATGTGCAACTTCTAAGAAGGTGCTATAAACATGATTTGGTTATTAAATTTGTAGTAAAATGGCGACTCCAGCGAGCACCCACTTGGAGCTCTTCTCCTTGGTCTTCAAGTGGAACGTCCAGACATACGTGTGGCCTCGAGTGCGTGTCTTATACACGGGGCACTCGTACGTATGACGTAGATCCTGTTTATCTTGGGTGATGGCTCGGAGGTAGACAACGGGAAGCGTCGGGAAGAGCTCTTTGAGGACGGCATCGGCGATGACTCCGGCGGTCGCATCCCAGCGTGCGCCCTCCATGTACAACCCAAAAACGTTGGCGCCTTCGGCGGGCGCGTTAACAGCATCGTCGCGGTGTTTTCGCGTCACCTCAGCGTGTAGGCACATCTTATCCAGCGGCCACTCGTTCCGCCGAGCCGTTTGTTGCATGATTGCAGTGAGGAATGACTGCGGATTGAAGAGACCTCCGAGCCAGACGGCCGACGGCATCGCGAAGTCGTGCGCCCAGCTGTCCAGCTCCTTGATGCGCGCACTGAGATCCGCGCACCATTGTCCCAACGGGAGGAGGCTGGGATACGCATAGGTTGTCCAGCTGGCGGGTACCTTGTCGAGGAAGAGCTCCGAGTCGAGAAGCTCCATGTCGGGCGTGATGGTAAGTTCCCCCTTGAGGCCGAGCCCCAGCTCACGGAGGCTGGCACGCATCACCTCCGTGAGGGCGTTCATACGTTCACATTCTTGCACGCAAACGATGACGTACGGGCTGCGCTCCTCGACCTTGGAGATCATCTCCGCGAGGTTGAACGCGTCGGGTAGCTTCTCGAGGATGTCGTCCAACGTAGCGCGTACCTTCTCCTCGCGCGACATTCCGACACCATCGCCGGAGTCCTCCTGCTGCTGCGATTGCATCTCGAAGATCGTCTTGAACATCGCATCCGAGACGCGTGTCAATTGTCCGATTTCAGCGTTCGGGTGCAATCCGTAAAGATGCGGCGACTCAGGGGGAAGATGTTCGTCGATGTGTCGATGATACCCCACGTAGTCGCTGCTCGTCGGTGCGGGGAAACCGGGCGCGTAGTGGAGCTCGCCTTCGAGGAGCGCCGGCCGCATGTACTCCAGGAGGTAGTTGCGGCAGAGCCGGCGGTCCCAGTCGTCGGTGATGTGCCCGCCGTACATGATCTCGCCGAAGAGGTAACGTAGATCCTCCCATGGCACCTTGCTATTGCTCTCCAAGTAGTTGTAGAGCACGTTGACACTGATGGTGAGGTCCCCCACGTTGAACGGGTAGCTGCGGTTCCACCCCTGCGGGCCGAACTTCCTGCGCTCGGCGACGACGGCGTGGAAGTAGCACAACGAGAAGAGAATCGCGCGGAATTCCACTTCCTTCGAGCACATCTCCAGGCTTTCCTGGGTGAAATTGTCGAGGGCTTTGTGCAGGTTCGCCAGCATCCCCGTGGGAGGCTCGTTGGTGATCTTAATCGACGACTCGAGGATGCCCTGAGGTAAGACCCCATCACCACATGCCTCCGCACTTAGATACAGTCGGTAATCGGGATGCGAACTGACAGAGTGCGCTTCCATCTTCTTCTCGAG
>JARJDZ010007316.1:0-14370 GCA_030264555.1 Aleochara sp. GC000083
ACACTACAAAATGCGACATATCACTTACAAACCCGACGACCAACTGCGAAGTAAACAAACAAACCCGATATACCATACCGGTCACGCAACGCATTGCCGAGTAAACAAAGTCGATGCACAAAGTAGATCAGACTCCAACCAACACCTTGAAGAATCTGGAACAAAACATTATAACATTAATTCTGAATGAATGAATTTTTCAAAGAATCTAAAACAAAACATGTTATAACATGTTACAGAATACCTTAAGATGCTGCTTAAAGATGCTTTCCAGATGCCCCTGCAATGGCGACACCAACCATACATGTAGAATCTGCAAAAATAAAAATAATAAGACATCTAGTCTCATATTGAATACACAATAATAAACAGTCTGCAAAATACCTTAATAACTGCTACAAAATGTCCAACAATGAGCGAAGTTACTCCATCGTGCAATGGCGACACCAACCATACATGTAGAATCTGCAAAAATAAAAATAATAAGACATCTATGCCCGGTTTCACAAACGTTCCTTAATTCATTGATTAGTTAGTGATACTTAAATTTGACGTTCGTTATGTATTCGGCCAATAGGAGTTAAGGATTTGGATTTAATCAACGTTTGTGANATAAAAATAATAAGACATCTATTCTCATATTGAATACACAAGAATAAATAGTCTGCAAAATACCTTAATAACTGCTACAAAATGTCCAACGTTGAGCTAAGTTACACCATCATGCAATAGCGACTCCTACCATGCACGTAGAATCTGCAAAAATAAAAATAATAAGATATCTATTCTCTTACTGAATACACAATAATAGATTGTTAGCAAAATACCTTAATAACTGCTGCATAATGTCTAACGTTGCGCGAACTTCCTCTATCAGGCAATGGCGAGTCCAACCATACGAGCAGAACCTGCAAAGATAAAAATAATAAGACATCTATTCTCATATTGACTACACAAGAATAAATTGTTTGCAAAATACATTAATACCTGCTGCAAAATGTTCAACGCTGCGTGACTCAAACCATGCTGCCATGCTGACTCAAACCATACCATAGTAGACTGCTCCAAGGTATCACAGCATTTGAAGATGCTTTCCAAATTGCCAGAAGACAACACTCCAAAATCACTCTGAAGATTTTATGAAAATACCTTATTTTGTATTTGCACACTTATTCAATTTGTAGCAAAAAATTCTTTATACAATACCAAATAAAATGATCCACAGCTCAACAGAGCTTGATAATGCTTTCCAAACCCCCCTTGTTACTTGATATTCTTGACACTGACAGACCAGATTCCCAACACGATTCAATGCTATAACAAAAATACATTATGAAATGCTTATTGATTTGTCAGATTTATAGAAATAAACTGTTTATACAATACCATCAGACAATTAAAGAACTGTTTGCCACTTCATAATGATATGCAGAATTTCACTCTTGAATGTAGTTCTTCACATTAGCAGAGCAGACTCCATACATGTTAAAAATTCTAAAACTAAAAACCGTGTAAAAAAAATGTATCCGTTTGTCGTTGATTTCATAGCAAACAATACGGAAATATTACATTTACACCAATTAGAACTACAATAAAAAATAAAGAAGAATTCGTGTTGTGCAACTCCAAAAATAAATATGGCGGAGGCAGAGTTCCTGAATTTGCCACAGGGGGCGCCACAAAAGTAAAATTCATTCCACTTCTTTTTAGAGAGAATTTGGAAATCGTCGATTTCAGAATTATCCTATGTTAAAGCTTTTGCAACAGTTTGTCAATGTACTAATATGAAAGAGAATTCTGCAAATGAAATATAAATTATTAGATAAAAATTATCCTCTCTAGATAAATGTGGAACAATATAATACTTTAAATAAACGAAAATTAATAGGTTCTGAACTTGGCTAACCAAAAGTTTGGCTACTCGCCACAAGGTGTCGCTAGTTGTCTCTACATTCCAAAATTGATAATTTTAACCGAAATTTAAAATTAATCAACAATAATTTGTTAGAAATGAAAGAAACTGACAATATAAATACCCCCACAATCATAGAAATTACAAGTTCCTGAAAATGTGTTAATTATACATGTAAGTTCCACCAAAACAGAGCATATCTATCCACCATTTAAGGAACATAGAAACTAGCAAGAAATTTGGAAGTTTGCACACAGGAAACGCAAAAAATACAAGAAGAAACACAATTAGAATTAGTACAATACAATACCTTCCCCAGGAGCCCACCCTATATGATGTTGTAGTCCTAACCTCACTTGTCTCATGAAGTTCATCGCAGTGGTAGACCAGACTGCAACATCACTCTGCAGATTCTACTAGAATGAAAATATATTGAGATATATACCAACTTATAGAAATAAATGTTTTGAACAGTACCATAGAGAACACAAGATGAATTTAATTGCCTGAGCCCTCTTTTTCTGCTTCAAGTTCTTTCCTTCAGTTGAGTGCAGTGTTCCTTCATCTTTGGTGGACTACATTCCGACATAGTGGCACATAGAGATGCACATCTTGCTGAAATCAAATGAAAATAACACACTATCAGGCACATGAATTGATTTAAACATGACAGAAGAGCAGTTGTGCGAAATTTGGTAATGTGTAACAGAATGCAAAAACCACAACCACTGTCATTAAAATTAGAATCATATTTCATATTCCACATCTCACAAGATATTAAGTGCAGCATAATTTACAGCTGGTCCTTGTCTCATTTCATATTTGCTGATGATACATTTGTAGTGGAAAGAATGCCAGCAATAACTTGTATCTCTCATTTTGAAATACCCTCAGCCTTTGTAGATTTAATGGAAAGTTTAACTAAGAATTGCTCACATTTTGTATAGAGGTACTGACAGTCCAAAGTTGTAGTGAATTTGGTTAGCAGTAATTACTGCTTCCAGTTCCTTTAAGACTGGTCAAGACTCACAGTATAGAAGCAATTTGTATCCAAAACTGCTGCCTATTCCTCCCTCATATACTAAATGCTTCAGATGCACCAGCTCCAGTGAGAAACATGAATGTTCTGAAACAAGAAAAGTAATTAGCAAATATTGTGTGATTAGAATGTACTTACATTATTCTATATGAGATATGTGGACATTAATCTGATCCATTTAATTGAGTTTCTCATAGAGTGTTAAATACACATAAATTAAAAGGTTGGCATTGTTAATTATATATTACATTACTTACATTAGCTGCTTGAAAACTGATGAAGAAAGCCACATAATCCTGGATGATCCCTTCAGACTGGATGAGGTACAGTGAAATTCCACTTGTAAGTCCTCTAAGCTACACATAAAAATTTGCATTTAATTTGTAGACCTGCGATAAAATGTATGTATATACTTACATTTATCACAATTGGTGAAAGGGCATGGTATCTTAGATGAAATACAATACTAATGGTGCAAGTCCCAACAAAGCCATCAGTTTCTTTAAGCTTTAAATTTCTCAAATGTCAGTAAAGGCTGCAACAACTAACGTTGAAATATTACTATAAAACTAGCAAACCGATGAAGATGGTGCACCAAAAACATAAAAATCAGCCATATTGATTGATTGACATATGATTAATAAAAGTAAGTAGACATCTATCGGAAAATAGGAGAACTTAAGCGTCACTTAAGTCGATAAAGCAGATTTCCTTCAATTACGGCGATTTTGCACAGTTTGATGTATTCAAATTTGGCATTAAATTGGAAAAAATGCCAAAATCTTGCAAGCATTATAGAATTATGAAGAAAAGATGAGTAAATAACATACATTTTGAATGCCGAGAATTATTATCGAAACATTATCTTCCAAAGTATTCTATATTTTACCATAAAAGTAAATTCTCACAGCGCTCTCCTCTGTTGAGTGAGAATAATTTAGTTAACAATTATTAGAATTAATATCTTAGGTTGAATTCGTAGTTAGGAAATGCACAGTATATCGTTGCGTGAAATCCATGCTTAAAGCTCACTGTCTTAAAGCTAACGTTCAAAGGAAATCACAAATTATCATCAAATCGGTGTAAACACAAGACTATCATTTGGTCACTTCATGCATCGCCTTTGCCAGATACTCTACGTTCTTGCTCGTGACGCCGGCCATTGAGATACGGCCGTCTTTGGTCATATAGACGTGCTTCTTGATCATCTTTGCGACCTGTTCGGGTTTCAGGCCAGTGTAGCAGAACATGCCGATCTGGTCTGTGATGTGATCCCACTTCCTCTTCGAGCCTACTTTCTCCAGGTTTTTGCGAAGGTCTTCGCGAGCGCACCGGATGCGATCGGCCATGCCCTTGACTTCCTTCTTCCACTGCTTTTTCAATTCCGGATCGCAGAGGATCTCCGTAACAATCCGCGCTCCATGAATGGGCGGGTTCGAGTACATAGGGCGGATGAGGATCTTCAATTGGGACATCACCTTAGCGGCTGTCTCCTTGGAGTCGCTGACGACGGTCAACGTGCCAACGCGCTCACCGTACAGGCCCATGTTCTTGGCGAAGCTCTGAGAGATCAAAATGTCGTTGCCATCCTGAAGGAAACGGCGAATCGAGTAGGCATCGTTTGTGAAGCTGCCGGACGCAAAGCCCTGGTAGGCCATGTCGAAATAGGCGAGCAATTTGCGCTCCTTTACGATGGAGGACAATTCTTTCCATTGCTCCTTAGAGGGGTCAACTCCAGTTGGATTATGGGCGCACGCATGGAAGAGCACCACAGATTGTTTCGGCATTTTCTAAATTAAGTACAAAAAGCATTAATCTTCTGCTACTATACAATAAATTGCGGTAATACTTACGCAAAGATCGCTCACACAACCTTTCATATCAAAGGAAATACATTCTGGATCATAATACTTGTAGTGGCAGACCTCCAAGCCCGAGTTTTTAAAGATAGGCACATGATTTGGCCACGTTGGGGTCGACAAATGAATTGCCTTCGGTCCGCAATGGAAAGCACCGAGAAAGACACCACCAACTTTTAGAGAGCCAGTGCCTGAAATTGTCTGTACAGTAGAATAACGTCCCTCCTCAAGGATGGGGTTATCATCTCCTAAGGCAAGGCTGACGGCAGCATTGCAGAAATCGGCGGTACCGCCAATTGGGGCATACTCCTTGTTCATATTCTTCTTGGCAATCCTCTCCTCAGCACATCTCACTGAAGGCAAAACATAGGGTTTGCCATCGTCGTCACGATAGGCCCCAACGCCGACATTGACTTTATTCTCATCCTCGTCCTTCTTGAACGCTTCCGTCAAGCCGAGGATACCATCAGGGGGCCCCATTTCAACGTGACTCCAGAAAGACATGCTACATGACACAGAGATAAATATTACATCAGCTCGCAGAAGTTAAACATGAAATAAATGTAACATTACCTTCCATGTTGAAATAATAATCTTTTAAGGCACACTTGCAGTAACGTACTCGATGTTTTTAGGGCCATTGCCATCGTTATTCTATGCGTATTTCAGCTGCAGGTGGATGCTTCAAATGCCGGCGTGGAACTGGTCGGTTGCTGCTCGAAATATGTGAATTCGTGGACGCCAGCCGCGGAATTAACCTTGAAAAATAATTCGAACTCGAAATCAACATCACTATCATAATTTGTTGTTTGCTTTCAGCGTTTCATAAATGACGACAGCATTCGTACGCATTGCAAGCATGGGGGTACTATGGAAAATTATCACTGACCTTTAGCGACAGAAGAGAGCTGATAAAATACTTTGGAAGCACTCGTTTTAGTTGGGCTTAATGATGTAATGAATTCAGATTACTTGAATTTTGAATTTGGCCTAAAGAGTAATGTGCTTCCGTGCATTACATTGAAGGGAATGACATTGTTGGTTTTTGTGGTGCGTTGCATTGGTAACAAGCAGAAAACAAGAAATTTCAAAGCCTTGTTGATGCTAAATTTGAAATTTGCTTTGTAATGCAATATTGGTTGCCTATAATGCGCAGGTAATTTTCTCATTAATCAAAAATTGTCATCATTAGGATCAATTCCTTGTGAAAAAGATGATTGATGATACTCTTATATGCTGTTAATGTAATAGTTTCGAGGATGATACATTTATGTTAAGTTCTCGACACATTTTCTGCTTGAACTTCCATTGTTGCGATGCTTTATCCTTTATAGAATTGCTTGTATATTAGAATACTAATCGATGTTGATAACTTCGATATTTAATGTAATTTATCAAAATCCGATCTTTTCCTGTACCCGAAATGTCGCAATATGGATGAGTAAAGATAACAATACGACACGCCGAATGTTATGCTCGGTTTTCAACCCCTATTGAGTTATTGTCCTTTTGTCACCATCCTTTAGATTCGCTAAGGTGCGAAAACTTATTGTGCACATATCCTTGCAAACAGATGGATATGGGGGTTGTTTTGAAAGGTAATGTACTGTGGCGAGGTGGTATAAAACGTTCGTTTTTCGAGGGAATTCATCAGTAAATTATGGATGTCCCACTGGATCTATCCACCAAAAAAGTTTCTTCCGGGGAAACTTTTCTAGACGCGCAAAGTGCGATCAACACGTTGGAAAAGCAGTATTTGTATTGTCAATTTTGTTTCAAAAAGTTTGATAGACCATCGTTGCTTAAACGACACATTTTAACGCATACAGGTGAGATTACCCCGTTAAACTATTTATAACTCGTACAAAACATATTTAAACTTTGTAAAATGTATAATGCTTTAAGATTGCGGTCATTTACCATAGTTGATTGATCAAACAATATAGTGCAATATGCTTTGATAACAAATAACAAGCAAACCAGTTATATTCGGTTCTTGTTTTGTTTTTTTGGTACATTGCGCTGCAAAACGTGTTAACATTGACGTACAATTCAGCCCGATAAAGTAACGATTACCAGTTAAATGACCTCAATGGTCAACCATGTAATTGCTAGTGATGTAATTTTGTTGACCATACTTATTCAATAAAAAAATATGATTACGTTATTGATAATTAACAAGTCGTCGTCATTTTTGGCCGTTAATAAGTTTATGTGTTTCTAGGAGAAAAGCCGTACGTTTGTAGCATTTGCAGCAAGGGTTTTTCAACTTCCAGTTCGCTAAATACGCATAAACGCATTCATTATGGGCTGAAACCACATGCTTGCAACGTGTGCGACAAGAGATTCACTGCCAGTTCGAATCTGTACTATCACAAGATGACTCACACGAAGGTGATTACAAATGTGGGTTGGTCCCGTTTAATTCTATGTTTTACTGATTTACAGGTGAAGCCGCATAAGTGCATGTTATGCCCAAAATCGTTTTCAACGCCAGGCGATCTCCGTTCGCACATGTATTTGCACAGCGGGACGTGGCCGTTTCGCTGCATGATTTGTTATCGTGGCTTCAGCAAATCAGCCAACTTGCGCAATCATTACATTGTCCATACAGGTAAGACCAAAACGACGGTCGTCGAACAATCAAAAGCTTAATAGTAATATAAAGTCTGGTAATGAAATAAAAGTTAATTTCCTCGTTATGCGTTTCGTTTCAACGTAATAATTGGAATAAATTACTTGCAGGCGTACGCCAATACGAATGCGACGTTTGTCGCAAAACTTTCGCGTTGGAGTGCAATCTCAAGGCGCATCGCAAACTGCATGCGGCGATTTAACGATAACGATTAGCATAATTAACTTATCAATAACAACGTTATATGAGTGAAGGCTGAATTTTAATGCCTTCGTCGGCTTCTTCTTCGTCGACGTCCAGCTTCTGTTTTTTACCATTAGCGATGCCTTCATCATTATCAACGGATCTCTTCAGTGGAAGCACAAATGTTTCTTCATCGTCTTCATGGTCGACATCTTCAATGAGTTTCTTAAAAGCAGCAAACTTATCCTTGTCGTGAAGAAGGCTGCTCTCCTGAGCAGATTGATTCGTTTCGTCTGTTGTTTTGGCTTCAGATTCGGTTGTTTCAGAACATTTTTGGGAACGTGTAGTGTTGACCTGAGTCGACGAATCTAGTCGCAATATTTCCCTGAGAACCATTGTAGCATAGGAGCACGGCTTTAGCTTGAAGGAAAGCACGACTGCTTTCAGTTTTCCATCAGGATCACTTTCAGGCTCCTTGTGCCCGAGAATCTCCTCAAAATCAGAGCGAATTAAATTATCGTTGGGTTCTCTGTACTGAAGAATTTTCCATGTTATATCTTCAGCCCTTTCAACGATTTTTCTGTAGTTTCCACTCAAAGTGTAAGTTCTACATTACAAAATAAAGAAAATCAGTTAGAGAAATTGATGTAACAATCTTAATAATTACTTACTTAACTCGCTGTTTAGGCATTTCCAGTTCCAATTTGTATTCCTCCAATATCTCCTTATAATAATCCTTCAACGAATTTTCTGGATACTTTACATCGTATCCTGGAAGCGGCAAAACTATATCATAAATGCTATAGTTATCCAGGTCGTTTTCACCCAGAATTTTCACTTCTACTCTTTTCATATCTACATCCTCCAAATCTTCACTTTTTTGATCAGCTTCAGTTTCAGCTGCTTCATCTTCAATGCATTCCAAAATTTTGCAGTCATTGTTTATAACTTCAGTCTCTTTGTCAGTTAAAAGTACAAGATCACCAACAATTGGCTTCATTCCATAGTCCTTGATTCGCTTCGACACTGCCAAATTCCAAACGTAACTTTGAAAAGCGTGAATATACAGTAATCGCATATTCCTTGGAATCTAAACATATTTGTTGTTAATTATTTAGTTGTGGATTTATTTGTAAACTTACCGATTCAAGAGCGTTCACGTAGTCGTTCTTCCCTGAATAAGCAAGTCCCATGATGAGTTTAGCTTCCAACGATTCATCCCTTGATAAATTCTCTGAAGCTTTTTTAGCATCTTGTGTCTCTTCATAAATCTTCTTTGCCTGGGTTATTTCAGCATTTGGATTATCATAACTCCTTGGTTTCAGAATTAAATTGCAGGCCTGGAAGATTAACAAAGTTTTAGCAACAAGAAAATATCAATATGAAATTAATGCTATTGAAAAATTATTTTTTCTTACTTCTTGGAAATTTCCTTGCATTAAATTGATTCCAATTAGGTGCGTTGGAATCTCTTTGTAGTTGCCAAAACGTTGTAAACCATAGTAGTTAATAAAACCATGTTCTTTAACATGATTCATGTGTTTTGCAATCACCTCATCATCAACAGTCACATCCCTCAGTGCAATCCTAAAGAGATTACCACTTAGTTGCCCCAATTTCAGTGGGCCATCTTTAAAAGTAATGTTACCAATCTTGATATTCCTCAGGAATTTTGTCTTGTACAATAATCTAGTAGGATCCATCTTTTTCACACAAACTGTTTGAGTTGTCTTTGCTCTTCTGTCCTTAACTCCTGCATAATTGAAATTTGCACTGTTCATTCTCAATGCATGACCAATAGTCATGATTGCATTCATGGTATCAATACTCTCTTTATACAGAAGAAAATGTGTGTAAATTGGCACCCCAGAAGGCCAATCAGACCTTGTATCAGTATCTAGAACAAAACTATTAGAATCTCACTACATTTAACATTACAAGGAAAAACTATACTTTTATTTGAAGATAATTTGATTTCTATGTACTTTTTATCACCCTCTTCCTGAGTATTGCTTATAATCTTATTACGATAGATTTGTTTGAGAGTTTTGTGAATTAAAGACCTATCTTCCTTGTTACCAGTACATTCAATCTTCACTAATTTTGCATCATCTTTGCTTTCTATCATCTCACAAATCTCCTTCCACTTTTCTTCACTGATAGCACTGATTGGAGACTCCACTGGTGGTTCAATTTTTGGCAACTGGAAGCCTTGTGGCACTTTCGTATCAGTCAATTTGGCAATATTACCTTCTAGGTCGATTTCGTTCACATGAAAATCGGAAAATCTGCCCTTTATCAAACCATAAAATCCCTCCAAGTTGTTGATATACTCTGTGATGCCCACATCAACTTCGGGCAATTGTTCTGGCTTTGCAATATGTACATTTTCCCTCGGGAAATTTTGTCTACCTTTGCCTCGATTATCACGAAAATTACCACGATTATTGCCACGACCTCCTCTGCCACGGCCTCTCTTAAAGTTCCGGTGGAAATTGCCACGTTTCGGCATGATTTATTTGTTTAATTACTGGAAAATATGTGAAACGTATGTGCTATTTTATAACTAACGAGATCTTTAATCGCATGGTATCTGCAAAATGGACACGAAGTAAAGTTAGGTTATATCGAATCGTATGGTTCATGGAGGGAGTAAAGTTCGACATTACTCCCTTCGCGGTATTGTAATTTAGGCAACCTGTAGAACATCGTAAAAATTATCTGTGAGTAAATAATCATATTTTTGCAAATTAACGAATTATCTGAGATATTTAAAGAGTTAAACAAATAAACTCGGTGTCTTTAAGGTCTGTATTGACTTAGTGTCGTCAATTCGTTCATATCTTGTTAATAAATACAATTTTTCTAGGTTAATGTGTATTTTAAAGAGATTATACAGTAAAATTGTTTAAACACTGGAATTGCAATTCGTATAATATTTGTAAATGGGAATCAAATACAACTTCTGCTTTTCCAGAAACGTACACTTGGTCATCTATAACGTTAACTGGGTAAGAAAAAATGAACTGCTTCTTGTATAATTGCTCATTTAATTAATAGTTTATTTTATAGAGAAAATCTTCACTAACAATAAATATAGTAATGAGTTAAACACTCACGAGATTGAATTATTTATGAGGATCTTTAACTGGAGCACATTGACCACTAATTAAGACAATTACAAGGCATTCAAATTGAGCATTGATGCACAAACCATTTGCTCTCATTTGCATGTTTAATAAAACACTAAATTTTCAGCAAGTGGCAGTTCATTAAACAAATGATTTGCAATTGCAAAATGTTCACAATCATGAGCGATTACATTTGCGATCGGCGAGTGGATTGCAAAATATGTCCAGAGTGGATTTGTTTTCCATTAGTTTGGTATTTTTTATTACGATTTACACGTGTTCTCAATCTTCATGGCGAATGGACAGAAGTAAGTTGTTTAAAATTGTTTAAAAGTTTACTCTTTTGAATATATACTTGATGCAGGACTGAAAATAATGGGCGATCGACTTCCGGCCCATAAGATATCACCAACGAATAAATGGGTGCAGCGCAAAATCGTCATGTGGCACAATTACTTCCGCATCCGGGTCATTCCCAGTGCTTCCAATATGTTGATAATGGTAATGAAAGTAATGCAACTTAAAAATTGCGTTTTAATCGGTTGTTTTTCATTGTTTAGAAATGGCACAAAGATGCAGCTAATACAGCCCAAAAATGGGCTGATAAATGCATGTTTTTGACCCATGATAGTATTACTGGACGACACGTGAATTCATTTGGGAGTTGCGGACAGAATATCTTCGTTTCCACCCATCAAGTTCCATGGTAACAATAAAAATACCATAATAACGTATACTAATTGATGAAATTCCAGGTTTTTCGCTATTAATACATGGTATCTTGAGAGGAAGAATTTCACCTATGGAAGTACCAGCAACAAATTAAAAGTAATCGGTCATTACACCCAGATGATATGGGCAACGACCCATCAAGTTGGCTGCGCTCTGAACAAATGCAATCGGATTGGTAACGAAACGATGCGCGCCTACTTCGTTTACATTTGCAACTATTGTCCCATGTAAGATTCTACCTTTCTATAATTTTGGCTGTGAATTTAACGATTGGTTTCCTTTCAGAGGAAACAAACCAAAACGTCTGGGCAGACCGTATAGAGCGGGGAAACCTTGCAAATTATGTCCAAGGCATTGTCACAAGAAGAAGTTGTGCAAGAATGCGTGTCCTGTCGCTGACTTCTGGAGCAATTGTCGGCAATTGTGGAAGACATTTCCGGCGTGGTTGTGCCATACACGCGAAACTGCAAGTGGACGATTGCGATTTGATAATTGCAAAGCAACGTGCACGTGCCAAGGAAGATTGCATGATTAATTAGATTGTAAAGTTGAAAAGTTTCATTTGTAACGATTACCAAGATTTGTCGATTTCCTAAAAGTTTATATGTTAATGTTATGTACCATTTGTAAGCTCTTTTACCATTCTATCAATTTATATAAGAGTTATTCAGATAGAGCAATCCGTTCTTGAGATATACATGAAAATATAATAGAAAATTTAGTTATTTAAACATGTTGTTGTCAAAGGACCAAAAATCAACTCTTCAGATTTAAGTCATTTATATTTGTAAATCAATTTTATGTAAATTTAATCAACTTTATGAAAATGATAAAAGTGTGTTAGTTGAATAATTAGTTTAGAAGATATGTATAAAAATGAACAATAAAGAATTGAAATTCCAAGTAAACAAAAAAAGTTTGTATAACTGTTCATGGTGTTGAATAACTTCAAGCATCATTTAACCAACACGTATTACAGAAATATTACAAAAAATATACGTAATAAGCATTGTGCTTGAGTATAATTGTGCAAATGAAACAGAGACACTCGTTAAAATTGTTAAAATGCCACAAAAATTGTGTCTGATAACTGTATACATATCAGAATAAGTTCCGTTGTTGATATGATGACTTGATGAGATGATGAAGATCGTTACCATTCTTAGACACCGTGAAATGCGAAATGCGAACAAAATGTTACTAGGGCATCCCTCAAATGATGAGAAGTTTACGGTTACATAATCGTACCAATTTCATATGAATTATTCCCAAGTTATTTTCTACGAAGGAATTTCATTGCAAATTTTATTTGGCAATAGTTGTATATTGTTAAATGGTAATCTTGTGTTACAAATAGATAGTTGTTGTTTATTTGCCGCCCCCATTAATTATAGAACACTGCCCTTGTAATATTATTCAAGTTAGTGATAAAAGAAAATTAAAGAATTTTTTCATTTTTGTTTTCAATTATCTGACGCCCCCATGCACGATTGGAGGCGGTTACTACCGCCAAGCCATTCATTTATGGCTGATTTAAGTATATTCAAATTTTGGATACAGTATATCCAACAGTTTTTTCTAAATTCAAAATTTTTCATTTTTTGACAGGAGTAAACAACCGCCCCCATGAATATTTAAAGCCTACCGCCAGCATAAAATGCTTTATCTGCCCCCAAAGAGTGTATATTTCAAATTTGGCGAAAATCGGTCCAACCAGTTCAGAGAAAATCCACCTCAAATTTTGTGGTTATGAATAAGATAAGCAAATTAATTAATAACTTTCATAATATTAATTATCAAACGGTATAAATTTGCATATACGTTGGTATACTTATAATAATTAATTGCTGAAAATTTGAGGCAAATCGGTCGAGTCGTTTTTGAGATATAAACGAAAATGTATTCGAAAGAAATTGCGAAATTCGCTGGACCATGTCGATTAAGGGCGTTGCTAAGGAAGACCAAACTCGAGTGTTTTAACCTTAGCAACGCCAATGTAAATCAAATGAGAGCCGCCATCATGGATTTTCGCAGCAAGTTTCCGGCATTAAGATCGTAGTCCATTTGACACATCAATAATTGTCAATGTAAATTCCCGTAAGAATTGTTTTCAACATAAATCAAAAACTACCTGTCCGATTTCGATGATCTAAAAAGCAAATTAAAGGGGACGACATAAGCAATTGCGTCTAAGATTTCAATTTTTCAAAAATGCCTTATCTTTTCAATAATAAATTAATATATTTTTAAGGCGAAAATGAAAATGTGTACTTAAAGTAAAATATCTATAACTTCGAAACTAATAAAGATATCGAATTGATTTTTTGACAATTTGAAATATAATGAATTAGGCTTTATGTTCCGTTTTAATTAAATACGAAATACTTTACCGCTTCCTACCTATAAGCAATTAGTCAAAATAATGCTTAACATATTGCAATGCCCATAAGATCGGAAATACTCTCAAGAAATTTTGAAATGTGATTATTAACATTTAGAAACATCGTACGAGTTTTTGGATAGCACCAAACGAAAGGCAATGAAATTTCCTATAAAAATAATATACTTCCCGGTTCCTACCTATAAACAATTAGTAACAATAATGCTTAATATATTGCAATTTGCATAAGATCGGAAATGCTGTGAACAAATTTTTAATTGAGATTATTAACATTTAGGAATGTCGTACGAATTTTTCGATAGCACCAAACGAAAGGTAATGAAATTTCCTATAAAAATAATATATTTCGCAGTTCCTACCTATAAACAATTAGTAACAATAATGCTTAACATATTGCAATGCTCATAAGATCGGAAATACTGTCAACAAATTTTGAATTGAGATTATTAACATTTAGAAACGTGCGACGAATTTTTGG
>JARJDZ010007317.1:0-24002 GCA_030264555.1 Aleochara sp. GC000083
CTAAAGTGCGTTCGATTTGCAAATTTTTGTAGCAGTTTGGAAGCAGCTGGTAGCAGCTACAAACTGCTTCTGGCAGTAGCAGCTACGGAGCACTTATTTGCAAATCGAAAAGCCCTAAGACCATATATGCCTGCTCTATAAACCTGCAGTATTATACATTACATAGAAATCAAAAGCAACTGATTGTTGCTTGGTCACTCCAAAGATACTTGCAGAAACTGAAAAAATAAAAATGATGTGTTATTAGTACACATATTACCTTGCATTTATAGGAATGATTAAGCTATACCATTGAACCATACTGAATAGAACCACCATGTTAAGGTTTGAATCCATCCATTGCTGCTTCTTTCTACATATATGATTGCATAAGTGATTAACTCAAAAGAGATTCTGTAACAAGAAATCATATAAAAGCAAGTTGTTCTATGCAAAACTGATAACAAATTACGCAAATTACTGAAACACACAAAAAATGGCCTCTTTTAATCTGTCAAAAACTACAGTGGTATCCCGAGACATGGTGCCAAAAATTAGGAAAGAGTGGGGAAAAATGCATCAATTAACAGGATATTATTGCACTGTCCAGGCGGGAGTAAAGTGGTACTTTACTGCAGCTATACATCATAGAACAAATACTAAGTACTGTACATGACTTAAATAATATCAGTAAGACCATAGGAACACAAGTTGTTGTGCTTAAAATTATCTGACTTTATACATTTGGTTCCCAAACATGCAATAATACCACAATTCGCATTAACAGTAAACGTACCATGTGACACTCAACACTATTTCAAGTTCCCCAAACATTTAGTGAAGGTTGCTTGCAAAAATTTATATTTCAATACGAATGGATATTATGAGATATTTGCTCACCTATAACATTTAAAACATAAACAGCCAACAGAATATTGAAGCTTGCAAAAAAAAGGCCGGCTGTCTATCAAAAACTACAGTGCTACCGCGATATATGGTGCCGTAAATTCGATTGCGAGGGGAAGAAATGCACTAATTGACGGGGACTTACTGTAGTTTCACCGGGGGAATAAAGTGCCACTTTACTCCCTTGGTTTGAAACTTGGCTAAATGTTCGCCTACTCGACACCAGGTGTCGCTACTAGTTTATAATATTTTAAATTAATCTATTTTGAAGAAAATTCACTACTAATTAACAATAATCTTTTAAAACAATAAAAAATAAGTCATAAAATTAAAATATTATTTGTGTTTAGACCCAGGAATGTTTTTGTCATGATTAATGTTTCAGGACTGACACTGCTCAGCTGAACATGACTTATATAATATCAGCGACATTATAAGCCAGTCATTGATTTGTTGTATATGACTGTGCAATTCCTCCCGAAACATGCAATATTATCATAATCGGCATTAAAAGTTACCGATATTATATTATATAATTGAAACAGGGACATCCCTGGATCATCATAATAATACTGAGTTTACACCTAGGTCTTTAACAGATGTGGATAAAGAATGTAACTATTCTGACTATATTATAAGCAATAGCATTAAAATTGCAGCAAAAGCTGCAATTCAAACAAAAGATAATAGACATTTTAGAAATATAAAGCCTACTTACAATTTGCCATGAAATTTGATTTAGGTGGTGTGAATCCATTAAGTCCACTGCTGCTTCAAGCACATTGACTATTTAGAAAAGGCTCCATTATTCTTGAAGATTCTATAGATAGAAATATAAGGAGAAAATTTGTTTAGATATTGAATACACGACAATGAATTGTATACAAAATACCTTAAGTCCTGTAGCTCTTACACACAGCATTGAAACCAATACCAAAATTCCAGGTTGCTTACATACTCCAACATACTTGGTTACAGGCTCTGTAACAATAAAAATAATGTGTATTTGTATAACATTTATATAACAATAGATAATTGTTTATTCAATACCATAAACACCAGCAGCAGATACATACATTGCATGAAAACCAAACCAAAATTGCCCATATTGTTTTAGTTCCAGTAGCATGTAATGGAGACCTCATCAATCCCTGCAGACTATGTAATAATAAATATACTTAGTTATATACTTAGTATACTTAGTTATTTGTTCATATACTAAGCATACAGTAATGAATTGTTTATAAAATACCTTTGATTCCTGCAGCCATTACACTGCAATCAGATGCAACTCCATCCAAAATACCCATCTCCCTAGAATTTCCATTAACATGTAATGGACATGCTCAATCCCGACAGATTCTGTAACAATAAAAATAAAGAATTATTTGATCACATATTGAATATATAGGAATGAACTGATTATGCAATATCTTAAACCCAAGCAGCTGTTGCACAGATTACATGGAAACCAATGCAAAACATCTTATGTCTCCTGTAAGATACTGCCTAAATCATCTCGATCGCGTAACGGGTTCACGAGGAAACATAATAATCTGCCAAAATAACGCGTGAAATTGTTTAAGCACGAAAAAAAATGATACATCCGGGTGAAAAACTGGAAATGCTTCGTTCCTATCTACTAATTGCACGACGAGTTCCAGTGAAAACAAAAACTCTAAAAGCATAGCAAACCTAGCGAAAATAAAACTGACCTTGGTATTCGGCTCCCAGAAAATGGGATGACGGGCGTTGTTACCTGAGATCGATGAGGCGGTGAGGAGGTACCGTCATACCTCATGATAGAACCCACCGCGATTTTGGCGGAAAACCTTTTTATTTACTATTTCACTTTGCGGACTGCCCTATCTGCAAGTTGAGTGATATTAAACGCCCGATCATCTTACGAAACGCGCACGCTTTCCTGGTTTTCCCTACTCAATCGCAAACATGAACGACTGAGATGTCTCCACTTACATGAATGCATTGAAAATGCTAACGCATCCACGAACTCGCCAAGTATTGGGTTACCTCTCCATGTGGATGGTCGATAAGTTAAAGGTTGCGATACGCGAAACCATGCTAATGGCATCTTCGTTATATATTCGGCCAATAGGCCAATAGTTAAAAATTAGATGTAATCAATGGCTGTTTGTGAAACACAAACACAAATCATGATTAGCTATTTTAATGATCAGTATTGTATATCTGAATCTATTTCATAAAGACAAAGAAGAAGTGAAAGTAAATGACTAGATGTTCAAAGCAGTCATCAGTTGTTAGAATGTTGTACATACCATGTGATTTGCATGAAGAGATGGTTGCAACACTCCTACTGGAAGCTGGGCACCTTCACTCTGGACTGTTAGTTAAATAATGATCAAGAATTGAGTCTTCTTGAAGTTGATGGGTAATGAACTTAACCACCATACCTGCATAATCAGATTGTGTTAATTTTTGAGAAAACAACAGTTCATAATATACTTACAATAGTTGTTACAAAACAGCTGCTGGGTGAATATGAAGACCCCATTATCTTGAAGATTGTAATTGGCAATTGATGTAGCATCCAAAAGTGCACTACCCACAGAAATATATATGTATATATATATGTCTGTGGCGCTACCTAACTATAAAAAAAGCAACGTTGTCATTTCATAGACATCCATTATGTGAAAACATTATTCCTTACTTACTTTGGTTGTTTCATAACAGCTAATGGTATCTTCCTGTAATGGTGGATCCCTAAAACCAGATCCAATTGTACCCTAGCTTTTTAATGAGGTGTTAGAATAATCCTTGAAACCTCCTCCTTCCTTATCTCTTCATGATAAGGTCACCAGTTTGGCCACCAACTGTCTCACTATGGGCCATCTATCTAATCTATGCCATGGACTGCTCCATTAAACTCTGTAAGCAAAGTAAAGATTGTAACAAAGATAAGACATCTATCGGAAAATAGCAAAAACTGCTGCAGACGATCGTATAAACTACAATCCGTAACTTAATTTTTAGTTAGGCAAATGAGTTTTAATGATGCAAAATTACACTCACCTTTGTTGAAATCTGAATTTGCTTCAAATTATTTCTCCCAATTTAGTTCACAAGAATTCTTGCAAATTCACCTTCTTGGAAATCATAATACAGTTATTAGTTCAACGTATTTTTCAATTCTTCCGAGTCGTTCGAAAGAAGAATCCTTGCAGAATCAGTGAATGCACTAAAATTGAGAGAAATAAATTATGGGATTGAAAAACCAATTTATCATCATCAATGCATTCTATCATTGCTACTAATAAATACCATAAAAAAGTTGCTCAAGCTATTTGCTGATGTTTCCACAAAACATTGTTAATACTTGAAATTTGTGTATCACTCGTGCTATCGCGCTCGTGATTCAAATCTTTCACTCATTTATAATTTTTCATTTCTCACACTTATAATATAATCTATTATTAATTTCATATTTTACCAGTTGATACATGTTTGTAGTTAATTAAAAGTTGTCAACTGAACTTATTTATGATTCATGGATACTTTAATATCTTGACATGTGAGCTGATAAAAGAACATCTTTCTTATTAGACACCTTCCTCATCAGCTTCTTAAATTAATTTTATTTTTTACAAACAAAAGATGTACATACTTCCTATAAGCCCTAACTGTTTATCATAAAAAAATAAATTCTTCTACACCACAGAATGTTGTTGTTATCAATCAAACATGAAATTGTATCTACTTAAAGTTGACAAAAGAAGATTACAATTTTTGATATATTGCAAATTACCTTATTTCACTTGGAACTAGCAAATGAACAACTAATCAAATTAGCCATACAAGTGTGCTATAAGTGAGTTTACATGCCTGTTTTCATAGGATGCTATGTACAACTACCTGAGAATAAATTATAATTGAACTAATGTTATAATCTATTTATTAATTGTGGGATGGTTTAAATTTGGTATGTTCTGCTTTGACTAGTAATGAATTATCAGCTGCATTTCTTAGTTCCACATCTAAAAATGCCATTGACTTTCCTGCTCGCATCATATTTGATATGACTTTGATTTCATCCCCAGACTTAGCCCCCTTCATATAACTAAAAGCAATCACAATCACATTATGCATACTTAATGCATTATGTATGCTTAATAAACAAGATTTTCTTACGATAGATTAAGATTCACAGTTACACTGTGAGCATTCCAAGGCTCATGGGACATCAGTCCAAAACTGGACACTGTATCAATTAAAGTAGCTGAGAATCCACCATGCATGCCTCCCATGGGATTCAAATTATCATTATTAAGTTTAACAATTGCTTCACAACTCCCTTTTTCTGCTCTTAAAAATTTAACCTAAAAATTACATAATTAATTTCTCACTATCAGTTAATTAATGTTTCCAGTTACTTACATGCTGAACTACTTTATCAAAACCCTTCACTTGTTGCACAAATTTATTTAAAAGCTGTGATTGTGGCATTGTAATTGTATAATGTATTACAGCAAAGGCACTAAATGAGTGGATCAACCAAATGAGATTTTTAAAATATGTATTTCATGTACTAGATAAATCATCCACTCTACTTATGTAACTCAATGGAAAACACATCCATCAACCATGACTAATCATGTTTATGATTTCAGCATATACTTTGTATGCAAACCTTGAACCAATAGATCATTAGTCTGTTTGTGCCTAATTTCCACTTGGAGATAGGCTAAATTTTTGCCAGAGCGCATCGTTTTCGCATCAATGACGACTTGCTCGCCAAGTTTAGCAGCCTTCATATATCTGAAAAAATATATTCATTGATACTGGTCGCCAAAACTAAAAATACAACAATTTACGTCATATGCATGTCCACAGAAACACTCGGAATTATTTTATCACCATCATCACTGTGTAAGGCATAACTTGAAACTGCATCCACAAGAGTTGCCGAAAATCCTCCGTGCATTGCACCAACAATATTTGTTACATCTTTTTCTACTGTGTACTCAGCCACACAGTTTCCACTCCCAAGAGATATAATGTTTAACTGGAATGTACCAACTTCACTGCGACAAGTTTAACTTGCAACAATATACTTACATTCTTTAATATCTTTTCGAATCCAGGACAGTTTTTAATATATGCTGTAACTCTGGCAATGTTTTTTGATGCACTGGCCATTGTGCCTTAGTTTAAGGAGCCTAATTATTTATCAAAATGCGATTAAATATTTGTAAATAAATGCAGAGGTTAAATTGCACTTTTGTAGAGCACTACCATCAGACTAGCATAGCTAAACTCAATTAATTAATAGAGTATGATTGATTATTATCGGAGCTTAGAACTAAACTGCATTAGCTGCTGTGTAGAAATAATAGTGTAGCAATTGTACTTTCAGATATTTCCAATCAGAGAATTACATATCCCAATATGATAAACGACAACATATCATTTGCTTGATAATGAGTATTGCCAGAGACATTGCTTTTCATTAATAATTATAAGCACACATGCTAATGCTTTAGGCATAAATGTGTTCTTAATTTGTTATTGTTTTAACAACTAAAAATAAAGGTTTTTTTGTGGGGCAAAGTGTTCCACTTTTAAAAAATGTATCTACAGAAAATCAAATGTTTTCCAAATGATTTATTCATGACTTCGTTGAGCTGTTATCAATTGCTTTTTAACTGCATTTCTGGCACGTTTCAGTGTTTTAATTATAATAATATATTCTAATAATGTTTTCCATTCGTAATCATTAAAATCCAAACCCAATTTGACTCTTCCAATTGGTATTTAAATTCTGCTGACTTTTATCTGACTCTAATCTGATGCAGTTTTAATTTAAATATAATAGGCTACAATTAACTAAAAATGAACGGTCCATAAAATCTTCAAATAAAAGTTATCAATAGAAAAGAAAAGCTATAATAATGAATATATTGTTTCTAATAATTTTACGTTATATGACCATTTGTATTGTTACTTTTATCGGTTGTAATAAACTTATAACTGAGAAATCATTTGGTACAAGTTATTTACACTTAAGGTACATCCGAAATATGTTGTATCGAATTGCTTTATTGCTATCGTTGGGTTTTGCCGGGGCGAAAAATTTGGACGAATATGAAGTTCAAATAACAACTCCTATCGTTGGAATCCTTGCACAGGAATCAGAAATTTTAAAGAAGATTTATCCCAATGAAGATTTGCAAAGTTATATTGCTGCATCTTATGTTAAATTTGCAGAAAGCGCTGGGGGCCGTGCATTGCCAATTATGTAAGTGATAATTAGTTAATAATATGGAATTAAAACCATATGTCGGTGATATATTTAGTAAATTATATCATGAATGTGGGGAATTCACAATTATAAACGAGCGTTACATATATTTCATGACTTTCTAATGCGAATGAATGGAGATAATATCTTACCAAGAAAATATTGTCGCAAATTTCGAAGAAGCCATAAAGTCAAACTTATTATCACAATTTTTAAGCACTTATTAATCACCAGTAATCATCTCTGATCAAATTTTTGTTTGATCTGACATATCATGTTTGCAGTCCTTAATTTGTAACCATAGTAACCAGGAGTTGTCATCTATTTACTCCTGATTTCCGGTCATATTTTAAATATTCAAATGTTTTATTTCAGGATTGGCAAAGATTATGAATACTACAAGGACCTCTTGGATAAAACCAACGGGTAAGCAAACTTCTTCAAACTTCCCTCATCCAACAGCCTCAATTATGACTCCTGTTTTAGCTTAATTCTTCCCGGAGGAGAAGCCAACATTAACGATGCTAATGGCTATGGAGATGCTGGCCGTCTTCTGTTCGATTATGCAATGAAGCGCAACGATGCAGGAAGCTATTACCCAATTTGGGCAACTTGTTTGGGCATGGAACTGATGCCTCAAGCCTCCATCAACGGCAAAGAAATCCGCGCTTCCTGCTCAGCAATGAACGTATCCATGCCGCTCAACTTCAAGGATGATATCAAAACGAGCCGCATCTTTTCGGGCGCACCCGATGATATCCTGCACATCTTCGCCACCGAAAATGTGACCGTCAACCTTCACAGATTCTGTCTGACCGAAGCGAACTTTTCGGCCTACAATCTGGATGACAAATGGCGCGTCCTTGCTACCAATTTGGACGTGAACGGGTTCG
Organism: Aleochara sp. GC000083; assembly: GCA_030264555.1. NCBI lineage: Eukaryota > Metazoa > Arthropoda > Insecta > Coleoptera > Staphylinidae > Aleochara > Aleochara sp. GC000083. Next base: position 8,059 of record JARJDZ010007317.1, read on the forward strand.
AGTTCATCAGCTCTTATGAGCACCGGAAGTATCCTTTCTACGGGATGCAATTCCACGCCGAGAAGAACATGTTTGAATTTGATACACCCACAACTTTGCACACATTGAACGCAATCAGAACGTCGCAGTATTTTGCTGATTTCTTCATAGAGGAATGCAGAAAATCCGAAGTTGACAAAGAATGCGAACTGAGGGATAAATTAATTTATAATTACAATCCGCGTTATTCGTTTATTCTTGGAGATATGTATCAACAAATTTATGTGTTTACTAAAGATGATTAACATTTATGAAAATGGGAATTGATTGGAGATATCTACAGGTTTGTTAACTCGAGTTTATCTTAATGGGAGTTTTATCAGTCATTGTTTTGGTTGTTTCAAGTTTACAAATTATCTGTTAATGTGTTTTCAAGATAGAGGAATTATTAATGATTATCATTGCTGCTTAAAATATCAAACGACGGAAATATTTATCTTTAAATGATGATACATTTAACAAACTTAAACAGGCCTCTTCAGTTAACAAAACCTTTGTTCAAATATCCATGGTTAATATCTTATTTGCATTAACTATCATTAATGATAGGAACAATCAACAAGGGCGTTCATTTTAGCGAATCTACGCAATAAATAAAACATGTTTTCTTCTTATTTTATCAAAAGTGCAACTTCGTTCAAAATAACAAGTTTCTAAACTGCAGTCAACTTTGCAAGATATTGATAGAAAGTTTGGGAAGCTAATTTAGAATCTGAAATACAGAGACGACCTTGAGCCCTAAATCTTATCATCATTGATATGGATCCATTTTTAAGAGGTATCTATTCAGTGCTCATTAAAAGTTTATCACTTTGATAGCCACATTCAAAATGGCGATTGTTATTCTGAAAACAACATCAGTTGTATACTCGTCATCATTGAAGTATGTTGTCTAAATCAGTATTCCTCTTGTTTGCAGTGAATTTAGTGATAGGAAGTAAAGTGATCGATAATGGTCCCAAAAATAAGAGGCCAATTGTGGCTGTGTTGGCCCAAGAAGCATACTCCATCCGGAAATATTATCCCGGTGAAGATATCCATAGCTACATTGCTGCTTCCTATGTGAAATTCGTTGAAAGTTCTGGAGGAAGAGTTTTACCTGTCATGTAAGTTTTCCCATCAAATTTTTGAACCAAATCTATGACACTTGATTTCAGGATTGGGAAGAATGAAGCGTATTATCAAGAAATCATCCAGAAAACGAATGGGTAAACAAAAAGCTTATAAAATTTCAGAATTTTATAGATTTTGATTTAAGGCTGTTGCTTCCTGGAGGAGGAGTTTGGTTCAATGAAACTGGAGGATATGCAGAAGCTGGACAAATGCTTTATGATGCCGCTCTGAAACGGAATCAGGATGGGGATTTTTATCCAATTTGGGGCACGTGTCTTGGAATGGAGTTGTTGGCACAGGCTTCAATCAATGGACAGGAAGTGCGGACTATTTGTACCAGCAAGAAGATATCTTTGCCGTTGAAATTTAAGAGTAATTATAGAACTAGTCGATTGTTTTCGGATGCACCCAAAGATATTTTAACAATTTTGGCCACGGAGAATGTTACAGTTAATAGTCATGGGTTTTGTTTTACTGAGAAGAATTTTACAGAGTATAAGTTGGATACGCAATGGAAGGTTTTGTCCACTAATTTTGACAAGTACGGTCTTGAATTTATAAGTTCGTATGAGCATGTTAAATATCCTTTTTACGGAGTGCAATTTCACCCGGAAAAAAATATTTTTGAATTTGAAAAGGGTGAATCCACATTGCACACATTCAACGCCATCAAGACTTCGCAGTATTTCGCAAATTTCTTCCTAGAAGAATGTCGAAAATCGTCACATAACTTCGAAAAAGAACTCAGAAGTCAATTAATTTACAAATATAATCCACGTTATATTGGATTGCTTGGAAGTATCTATGAACAAGTTTATGTATTCACTAAACAAGATTAAAAGCAATTTATTAATCATGATCCACAAAATAAATTCTACAATTACAAATTGTACTTACATGGAGTTTGAGGTAGCAATAATAATTTTCTAATAAAAACAATAAATGCGTCATTTCAACTTATCCAAAAACTTTATCCACTACTTTCTTAATGGGTTTTCCGGATAAAATGTTACCAACACCCTCGAAAAGGGATGACACAGGACGGAAATTATTCTTCTTTGATTTCTCATCATTGTCCTGGTTTGAATCACCCTCATTACCATTATTTTTATCCCAATTGTCAGTATTCAATGGGTTTAGATTCCATTTATTATCAGGAAGATTGAATGAATTTGGTTCCTTTAAATTCCATCCCAAATTGAATGTGTCGTCATTCTTTGGTTCGTTCTTGGTCAATTCTTGTTCGTTGTTACCATTACCATTATTTGAGTTTTGCCATTGCCCATTCCAAGAAGGGAATTGCCAGTTCGAAGATTGAGGATCCTTTTCTTGTTTCGCTTTTTCATCATTACTAGAAATGGAATCTTGTCCATTAATTTTACCAGTGTAAGATGGGAACAAGAAATTGAGACCATGATCATTCTGATTTATATTCCCATTAGAATTTGCCTCCTTTGAGTTTCCACTTCCATCAATTTGACCATCACCCAGATTTAAGTTAATGGAAGTTTCTGGAAGCTTTTGATTTCCATCAATTTGCCAATTTATTGAGGGAAGATCCGGTTTCTCATTGCTTAACGATCCAGAGTTGAAATTAATCGATGGGTTTTCATGACCATTAATTTGAATATTTGAATCCGGGAACTTTAAATCCCAAGATTGATCACCATCATTTGGTGCATTGTTGGAATCTGAACCTTCTTTTGAATCGGGTTTATTTCCTAAATGTAAACCTTGGTCATTGCCGTATGATGGAAACAAAGGTAACAATGGGTGCGATGGCTGGTTATCCTTCTGCAAATCGTTGGGGTTGAATTCAGCTAAATCATTCTGTCGTGGATCGCGTTCTTTTTGTCCTTGGGCCTTCTCTGAATGACCACGTTTTGATATGGAGCTTAATAACCAATTAATAAATTTACGTCGCACTTCATGTGTACCGGAGTTATTGCCAACACTTGATATATCAATCTGAAGATTTGTATTAGAAGGCTGAGCATTTGATGGATCGCTATCGGAAGGCTTTCCTACAGCTAATGTAATTGAGCCCACGTTGCCCGAAGAATGGGCAAGTGGGCAGTCAGGTGAATGGGTCATGTCATTTCTATTGTTTGATAAGCTGGAGTCAGTCTCGTTAGAATCATCACCATAAGAAAATGAGACGATACCCAGCTCTAAATCGGAAGCCTCGCCAGAATCTGAAGATGGATTGTTAAAACATGTACACGTTGATGGTGTTTCCGGATTACCTTCTTGATCGGCAGGTAATAACGCATCATTGCCATTAGAGTTGGAATTGCTTAATTCGTTATTGGTTGACGAACTTGAACTGTGAGATTCGCTATTTGTGTTTGATGAACTTGAACCATGGGATTCAGAATCGGTGTTTGATGAGCTTGAACCATGGGACGCGCTTTCCTGGTTGCTGGATTCATGATCAGTGGTCACAGAAGAAGAATCGTGGGATTCGTTGTTGCTGCTGGATGAACTTGAACCATGGGATTCGCTATCGGTGTTTGATGAACTTGAACCATGGGATTCAGAATCGGTGTTTGATGAGCTTGAACCATGGGACGCGCTTTCCTGGTTGCTGGATTCATGACCAGTGGTCACAGAAGAAGAATCGTGGGATTCGTTGTTGCTGCTGGATGAACTTGAACCATGGGATTCGCTATCGGTGTTTGATGAATTTGAACCATGGGACGCGCTTTCTTGGTTGCTGGATTCATGACCAGTGGTCACAGAAGAAGAATCGTGGGATTCGTTGTTGCTGCTGGATGAACTTGAACCATGGGATTCGCTATCGGTGTTTGATGAACTTGAACCATGGGACGCGCTTTCTTGGTTGCTGGATTCATGACCAGTAGTCACAGAAGAAGAATCGTGGGATTCGTTGTTGCTGCTGGATGAACTTGAACCATGGGATTCGCTATCGGTATTTGATGAACTTGAACCATGGGACGCGTTTTCCTGATTGCTGGATTCATGACCAGTGGTCACGGAGGAAGANATGAACTTGAACCATGGGATTCGCTATCGGTATTTGATGAACTTGAACCATGGGACGCGTTTTCCTGATTGCTGGATTCATGACCAGTGGTCACTGAAGAAGAATCGTGGGACTCGTTTTTACTGCTGGATGAACTTGAACCATGGGATTCGCTATCGGTATTTGATGAACTTGAACCATGGGACGCGTTTTCCTGATTGCTGGATTCATGACCAGTGGTCACAGAAGAAGAACCATGGGATTCGCTGTCAGTGTTTGATGAGCTTGAACCATGGGATTCAGAATCGGTGATTGTTGAGCTTGAACCATGGGACGCGTTTTCCTGGTTGCTGGGCCGATGACCGTTGTTAATCACTTCATTCCCCTGTGACCCATCAACATTAGAATTTTGGTTGTCGTCATTCCCATGCAGTGCTGCTGCTGTCGGAGTGTCCTTATTTTCGCAAGGGCAGTTGCAATTATTGTAGTCTTCTGTAATATTTATAATATTAGAAGACTCATCATTGTCTAATAAGTTATACATTACCGGGTCTTTCGGGGCACTCATCTTCCAAAATACAAGCTCTATCGTATCGAATCCGTCCCTCTTTGCAATAACATCCGATCACACAACTTTTGCCGTCGCCAATAATTTCTTCTCCTAAACACGTCTTTTCCTTTGTTACACATTTTAATTCTTCGTGCCTCTCACATTTCGACAATGGGCTTCCACTTGCAACTATTTTTCATTGACCAATAAGAAATTAATTAATTATTTATTTTATAATCACTTTAATTTGAAATCGTTTATCTTACCTGTAAATAATATATAAACTGCGCAAAGTATTTTTATGAGAAGCATGTTAGAACGATATTAAAAAGTATTTTACGTGATACACTCCTTTTAAATGGAGCGAAATCAAACATTTGGTAAACACGGCATAATCGCTGATGCCAGAAGAAACTTGTTTTATGTTTTTAATTGTTTAATAATTACCTAAAATATTATCTTATCAAAGTTGAAGGGCAAATTATGATATATGTGTGTGTTTGTGTATATAAGCAGAAACAAATATTTAAAAATCCAATATTTCGGCAAATGATCCAGACTGTTTACACAAAAATGTAAAAGTACAAAAATGTGAAAAATAATTTTTCGTTGTCATGGCAGTATAACGTTTTTATGAGTGGAACAACCTTGCAAATGGAAATATTACTTATTTAATTAAGTTATTATTAATTAAACAATTTGCAGGATTATAAATTTTTTCTACTTTAACCATTTTGGTAATACAAACACAAGTGAAACTGTAGATGCTCATTGCATAATGTAATTTTTCGTTTGTATAGTCCCCAAAATATTTCTGGCAATATTGACTATACAAATACATCAAATTACTGATTTATAAGTATATTTATAATTTAAGCCGATAACTCCTTTTCCAGAAGATATTTCAAAACTTAAAATGTATCCTACAATTTCATTTGACATATGCAGAAATTAAATTTCTCCAGAATCGTTGATAAACAAAGGAAATTGCTGCCGAAAAAAGTATATATAAGACATGATAAGAAGTTAAGAGATCAAATTTGAAAGAATTGGAAAGTAATTTCTGATTTTCTGTTACTCATCAGAATAAATAAATACTAATTAGAATGTATTTTCTTATTGGTAACCTATAGTCTAATTGGAAAAGAGAATTCAAAGAAATTTCTTATGAGAATGGGTTCTGTTTTCATAAGTTAAGTATAACTGTCTAAAAAACTTTTCAAAGAAAGTAAGGAAGTTAACATTACCTTGAATAGTTTAATTTCAGAAAAGAATGAACATGGAAATTGTCAGGTTTTAATCCTTCTGGATCTGAATCTATCACAATTGGATTTAGAATTTAATTACTACCTGTATTACTATCTCATTTATTGTTATTTATTAACAAATTACTATTTGATGATGAACAATGCGAGGAAAGTAGTCAAACCGAAAAACTACATTCAAATTTGAAATTCGCATTTCTATGCAACCCAGATCAAATTTTCAATGTATAATGGGTAGTCTATAAAATTTGCAAGGCGCAAGCGTTTATCGGATTCTTATGCAATAATTTCATATACTTGCTTATATTGAACGCAGAAAGTTGTATCAAGCTGGTTGTATCTTAGGTTAGGTCTTAGTTGTTATCAAACAATTATAAATCGTAATATTTTGCATTATTGTGGACGATAAAAAGTTTCAGTAAGTAAATATGAGATTACACCATTTGCATTTATAATTAGACCACATTTACTTTGTTTCAGAAGGCTCAAATATGTTTCGTTTAACGCAATCAGTTCAGCATGTGACCAGTATGATACGACAATTATCAACGACTTCTGCAAATCGCAGTTCCGCACAAAATCTTGGTAGCAATCTTCATAAAGTAAATAACCTGGAGAAACGTTTCCTGGTATGGACTGGCAAATTCAAGTCAATTTCAGAAGTTCCTGACAGAGTTGCGTAAGGCATTTAACAAGATATGTATACTTTCAGAATTAATCTTATTCTTGTATGTCCTAAAACAGTGGTGAGGTTGTGGAAAAAGCCCGAAATAGGATGCGAATTCGTGTCGCAAATATAATGATGGTACTGACTTTGGTTGCTTGTTTGGGGATGGCTATAAGTGGAAAAAGGGCTCACAAACGTGGGGAATCAGTCCAGAAAGAGAACCTGGCCTGGCATGAATCCCACAAAGAAGCCAATAAGTAAGCTCTCTGTACTCTATGTAATTATATGAGATTTATGAAATTAGCAGCTAGATTTCTAAGTATTTTATTTTTAAACAGTACATAATATATAAATATAAAAATCTCCCAAGTTCTACAAATGAGCAAGACTACAAATTGCTGGCTATTTATTCATGCAGGTACTTCCTGCACCTTTCATTGAACACTTTGGCAGTTCTCTGTCTAACTAATTCTTCCACACTCAGCTCAACTTGCAACATCCTCAACTGGAACAAAAAATGTGTAAAAATTCAATTGTTTTGATATCTCTGGTTATACTTTTGTTTGCTCAGCCCTGAGATTTTTTGATAATTGCACATCATTATTGTCAGCTTCTCTTTGCTCCCGGAACTTGCGAACGCGTTCAGCGGACAATGTAATACATCTTTTGATTGCCTTCTCTCGAGATGCATTGCCCTCTTCAATTTGATTGTGTAATTCTTTGCATGCCTTCTTTGAATCTGCATGGAATGAATCGGTTGGTATTGTCGAATTCAGGGTATTTATTATTAAATCATCAACTTTCCTCATATTCTTTAAAGTCTCCTGAAATAAAGCACACGTGCTTTTCCATTGAAAAATTGGATGCAAACGCGGGACAGGAGGTAATTTTCATTTTCAGGTTAGAAAGAAGATTTTGGAGATCTATGAGCACTTACTTGAAATTCGCTAAAATCGCTGCACTCCATAATTGCTGCTGGCATTATCAATGCAACAACTTTGATAAATTTTGCACGTCCACTGAAAACAGGACAATAAAGGCCGGCTTTTTCCTGTTAGATGTTGTAAGCCCCCAATTTGATGCCCTAGTATTTATCTAATAGAGTTGGTTGGGTTGCCTATCTGTTGCATTCATTTGAAAGGTCATTCTTATCGTTTTGATTCTTTAAGAAAATAACAAAATGAGATTAAACAGTACTTATCAGCTTATTGAGTGAATATGATACGAATGCTATAGAATATTTATCATAACATATTCCTCATTTCATATGTAAACATTTTACCATGTTCACAAAGAATTTGAAAGAAATATAAACAAGAAAATGTTGTTTCACACTAATTATATCTATTTTTGCATTGGCAATTGTGGCTTATTTAGAATGCTAATTAGAATCGTAATTGCCAATTATAAATTTCTGCATGCAACTTCAATTGTTGCCTACAGCTCCTCTTCAGGAGACTGTTTGAACTTTCAGTTATTGTGTCTGAAATAAAAACTTTTCTGAGTGCATTTGCTGTTTCACATTAATTTAATAACAATAATCACAACAATGTCAAATATCACGAAGGGGGTGAGCCCCTCTAGAGATTCGGGATACACAAGTATAAACACAACATCATCAACAAGCATATCAAGCAGTGAAACTCATGGAGAACATCTTCCTCGAGATTTCAGCAGAGGCTCTTTGTTCTCTTCAGCATCCACAACATCCCAAGAGGAGCAATTTCGATGCGAGGGGCACGCTGAGAACAGTTTGTCGAGCATGAGACATTATCTTGATGCAGGCAAGCTGTGTGATGTCATTTTAATTGCTGATAATAATGGTAGAAGAATTCCTGCACACAGGTTGATTGCACTGCTTACCATTGTTTCCTCTTGAGTTTATTTTTGGTTTTCTTTGATAGGCTTGTCCTGTCTGCAGCTTCTGAATACTTTGCAGCAATGTTCACATCAAATCTTAGAGAGCAGGGTGAACAGGAGATTGTCCTGAAAGGCATCTGCAGTGATGTGCTTCAATCAGTCGTCAATTACTGCTACACAGGCATGATTGATATCAGGGAGGATAATGTGGAGGCATTGCTTTCAACTGCTTGTTTAATGCAGCTGTGCAAAGTGATCCAAGCTTGTTCTAGATTCTTAGCAAATCAGCTGCATCCCAGTAATTGTCTGGGAATTGCTCTGTTTGCTGAGCACCAAAATTGTCTCAGTTTGCTACAAGAAGCTAATGCATACACTAATAAGAATTTTAAACAGGTTTGTTTTATGTTTAGTATTTTACCAGTATGAATGTAAAGTGTGGATGTGAAATCCATTGTTTGTGCCAACAGTAATTTTATTGATTTAGTCAACTATAGCTGTGAGTTTGGTTTCATATTAATTTGAAATTGTATTTTAGGTGATTGAGAATCAAGAATTTCTACAGTTAACCATTGATCAAATGTGCACACTCTTCTCCAGTGATGATTTAAATGTGCTGTATGAACAAGAAGTCTTCTTTGCCCTAATGCGATGGCTTGAACATGATGAAACAAGAAAGCAGTATGCTGGAAAACTGCTTGCATTGATCAAGCTTCCACTTCTCAAGCCAATATTTCTCATTGACTATGTTGATAACAGCTTAGGGCAGGATCCTACCTGCCAGAAGTTGATAACAGAAGCAATGAAGTGGCATCTACTTCCTGAACGTCGCTGCCAAATGATATCCGCACGTACTCGCCCACGCAAAGCAACATTGGGCAAATTACTCGTTGTTGGTGGCATTGATCGCAACAAGGGAGCGATCACAATCGAAACCTACGACCCACGAAGCGATGTGTGGTCTGTTACACATAATATGAGCGGTAGACGATTGCAATTTGGGATTGCTCTCCTTGGAGATAAACTCCTCGTCGTTGGAGGACGCGATGGGCTCAAAACGTTGAACACCATGGAATGCCTCGATTTGGAAGCAGGTTCCTGGACGCATTTATCCCAAATGAATACTCATAGACATGGTCTGGGGGTTGCTGTATTGGGTGGCCCCATTTACGCGGTTGGGGGTCATGATGGTTGGAGTTATTTGAACACTGTGGAACGGTACGATCCGTTGACTCGGACCTGGAATTATGTAGCACCGATGCAATGCCAGAGATGTTCAGCTGGTGTAGCTGTTCTTGAAGGGAAATTGTATGTCGTTGGTGGTCGGGATGGGGCTGCATGTTTGAGGACCATGGAATCGTACGATCCGCATACGAATAAATGGACGGAATGCGCACCTATGACTCGAAGAAGAAGTGGAGTTGGAGTTGCTGTTGCAAATGGATATTTGTATGCAATTGGTGGTCAAGATGCTCCTGCTAATAATCCTGCTGCTTCTCGATTTGATTGCGTTGAGCGATATGATCCACGTGAGTATTGATTTTTTAGAGTTGCTTGTTCACATTTCATAACTATTTCCAAGTCAATTATAACTTTTACTCATTGCATGTAATCAATTGACGCTATGCATTCTTTATGCACATGTATATCAATTATTTCAATATGGACTGAATTCGGATATCTGATAGAAATAGATACTACAAAGTTTATTTCATTATGATATTGATCTGGCATCATCAATGTTAAAGTATAATGTTAAAACTCATCTTCCTTCAATCTAATGTTTTATTTTCTATTACACAGGTACAGACTCATGGTCAGCTGTGGCTTCCTTATCAAGCAAACGAGACACTGTTGCTGCTTGCCTCTTTGGTGATAAAATAATAGCTGTTGGTGGATATGATGGTAATAATTATCTCAGCACCGTGGAGCAATATTATCCTGTAACTAATGAATGGTCGCCTCTGGCATCGTTGATAACAGGTAGAGCTGGAGCTTGCGTGCTTCCAATACCAAATCCGCCAATTCGCGACTATTAAAACATCACTCGTATATAATTATTAGACCTCAGCTTGGATTTTCTAATTAGGTTGAAAATGCTTACCAAAAATAAGTTTTTGATTACCTTGTAGCTACTTATCAAGGAAATTTCAAGCGAGGTTCTTATCGAATTTCAATATTCGATTAGGTTTTACACCTTGTCGGATATAATTATGTAGTCTTATCGACAATCGTGTTTTTTTACGTATGGTATAAGACAAATAACTGTGATGTCTGCATACTATTTCACTATAGTTGACTGAGTGTGGACTCAATATGAAAATGCAATTATTTTACATTTAGTATTTAATGTAAAGCTATTTAAATTCACTTCATTCTGAATTCAAGACTGTGAAACTCAAGAATCAACTTGTATAGTCAATACTTGATGGATAAAAACTAATGTTTCTAGTAATTACTGCTCAACTTACTAAATAGGTGTCTTCTGAATATTGTCAGGTGAAAAAGATAATTGAAACATTGTGATTGGTGTAAGCAACTAACTTATTAATTAAATATCGACCAATTTTTATGGAAACATAATATGAAGAGCAGAAATCTTTAAAATTGAAGTATTGGTATTATTAGGCATAACAAGTTATGAAAATTGTGATAAAATGCACTTGCATTCCTGAAAATTTGACTCAAGTATTAACAAATGCATTAAAATCTCCAATGGCATTTAAATTATATTACTGTTTTTTAATCAAATACAAAATTCAAAATTAGCTCTTAAATACAACATTAAGAAGCTTCTACTGATATTTATTATATTTTCTATGAATGTAGACTTAAACCATAGTGATAATTAGTGATACTGTACTTTAATGCTACCACTTGATGGAATAAAATAACATGCACTTTACATCATATGCTGCTTTTGTTGTCCCTCAGTCCATGCCTTTGCAATTGTCCTTTTCATTTCATCATCACCCTGCTCATACATATTTTTCATCATATTCATGAGTCCTTGGGTGGGGTCATCACTCTTGTCAATTTCTGGCTTCAATTTTGCATCTGAAACCTTTTTTTCTACTTGGGTCACATGTGACCAATCACTTGCCTCTTCTTTTGCAACATTGATGAGGACCATGTCAGATTTCAACTTCCAATTGCTTGCTTCAGGTTTGATTGTCTTCAGGAGATTGTTGACAGTAAAAATGTAATCTCTTCCCTCCAAATTTGTAACTTTCAGTTCCAATGAAGAGGGTGTAAAATGACAAGTTACATTTTCAGGCTGCAAACTCTGCACATTCTTCAAAGTTACATAGAACTTCACAAACTTATTGCTTTGATCCCAAGCTACAAACAAATGATGTCAGACATTGCCTACCTTATCAATCAATGTGCACTTACCATAATTAGTTAGTCTTATTTCATATCGCTTTTGAGAAGTTGTCGTTGTTGGGGCAGCTGCTGCATTATGAGGGAAAGTGCTGTTGGCATCCTGTTTCTTTAGAACCTCTTCAATTTTTACTACTTCAGTAACTAATTTACGGCATTCAATAGACAATATGTCTTTGACTTTAGGCCTGGTTGCTTTTTCCAATAGGGATTGTAGCTCAGCTACATCACTTTTCAACTGGTTAACAAATTAGATATTAGAATGTATGAATTATTTCTATATTGTCAGCTATGAATACTCACAGATTCTAGTTTGTCCATAATGAACGATTATTGCTAAGTTTCCAATGCGCAATTGGGTGGATTAATTGTATTCACACAAAAGGTAGAACATGTATGAGCAGAATGCGACCCGCGTTAGTGGAGTTAACCTATAAAGAAAAATCTAGAATAGTCCAGGAGGTGCTGCCCTCTGGAATCATCAAATTTGCACGTTTAAAACTTGCGAAATGTTTTGAAGCAATATTTTGCGATAAGATGCTCCAATAGGTTTTCTCTAGTTGGTCGATTCAACTTGGGTTATTGCATGATCGGTGGGTTCTAAAATTGCCATAACATGCAACTGCATTTGCAAACAAAATGGGGCCGGAATGACATAGGAATTGTTCTTTATTATTAAATACTTTAATACAAAAACTGGGTATTTTCAATTCGTAGAATTAACATGTATATATAATTGTACTAATAATAATTTAATACCTTGCATAGCATTTGTTCCGGAGTGCTCAACTCATAAACACACATTTCTTTAGTATTAAGAATCACAATAAACTTGGATAATACGTATCAAAAAGACTTAGAATCTAGTATTATCAGGCATTCTAATGAAATACGCAATTTGGTCTTCTTCAACTTTATAATCATGTATCCATCTACTCCCCTTTCGTAAGCTACCATCAATCCCATCCTTCCAAAGACCTGCAGGAAGGTAAACTTCCCTTTGTCTCGCTTTTGAGTGCAAAATTGGAGCAACAATTAAATTCTCCCCAATGGAAAACTCATCACTCACGATATGACACGCCTGGTCATTTGGTTCCAACATCCACAAAGGTCGAATCAGTGGGAGTCCCGAATCAAGTGCCTCACTTCTGTAGTCTTTTAAAAGCGGTGTAATTGTTGATTGCCTCAAAGATGTCAGAATCTTAGCCATTTGCAACAGCTTTTCGTCATTGTAAGTGCTAGGAAGATGTGTGAACCGTATAACAGGTAGAAAATTCGCGAGTTGTAACCATCTCATGTACAACTCCTTATCCGGAAGGATAGCATCATCGGAGGGGAAATTGTTATGCGAATCATAGTAGTCACCTCCAACTGCACCAGGGATAATAAACGGATATCCGATGACCCCATAGGTGAGGATAGCTGGAATGACCCGTCTGAGACCTTCCCATGAGGATTCAACCATGGGGAGCGACACAAAAATGGGGGCTCGTGGTCGTTCAATGGCACTGTTCACCCCGAAGATGTTCATCTTCTCTTGGATGGTATTGATGAAATGCCTCTTGTAGTGATCTGGATTGTGCAGCATATTCTCGCATTGGTAATAATGCGGCATGTTGTACGCAGTCCCAAGGTCCCAGTAGTAAGCATCAAACTGGTATTTGCTCCTTAAAGTCTTCAGCTGCTCCAACAACCAAGGAATTGTACGGTTGTTGGTTACATCCAACATGCCAGCACTCTCCAACGACTTGTATCTTGTAAGAGCTGGTATTCTACGATCACTATACCGTTCAGAGATCAGCAAACGTTGCTTCACGGTTTCAGCGAAATTGGAACTCTCCGTGGAGATGAATGGCTGCACCGAGAAGACAATCCGGAACCCACGTCGATGCATGATCTTCATTGTATCCTCCAACGTGGGGAATCGCTCCAGGTCAACGGAGAAATCCCCAATTTGCTTCTGCCAGAATTCGTTGAACAAGACATGACCTTGCTTCAAAAATCCAAGGTCAATTACATTATTTGTATAACTCAAAATCGTTGTTTCAGTGAAATTCTCTTTGGAGTTGGCTGTAATTTGCCACAACGGCTCAGTCAGCAGACTATTGATGATATTAATCTCCTGTTCCTTCAGGCCATCCCAGAGTGTCTTCTCCGAGAGGGTCGAATGAAGTTTTGTGATGTTTGCACCCGTGCAGATGCTGTAATTCAAATGCGGATAGTCAGTCTGTCGATTCACATAAGCAAAATCATCATATTTTGCTTTCAAACACAACTCCTTCTTTCCAGCTTCGTTGTCCTTGATGGAAACGTACAAAGGTGTTTTATCATCAACAACAATCGCAGCACCCTTCGAGTTGAGGAAGTATCTCTTCAGAACATTGCTCCAACGATGCTTCTCGACGCGTCCAGTAACAAACGGACTGTAGTCATGGTCGGATTTTTCAAGGGGCCATGCGGATTCCGCATTATCACCACCTCCATACCAATGACCATTGGTCATATCAATGCAATCCGTAGGATCCACTGATTCAGCAAGTGAATACCATTGAAGGTTGTAGCAACGGATGTCTTCATTGACTTCGTGGCGTTGCATCAAGAGTCGGGCGCGTTGCATCCATTCGAGGCAGATGGTGCCATCCATGGGGTCATCTTTGGGTAGGCATGGGTGCACTTGGTCGTAGTCCAAGGTGGTTCCAAGCCTTCCTTGGATGATCTCAACGCCGTCTTGGTTGAAGATCCGCATGAGGCGTTCCGCTTTGTTGAACTTGATGCGTTCGAAATATGCGCGTTGGAGGACCTTTTGCTGGTAGAGCACGTACGCGAAGACTACGAGGAAGACAACTGTGAGGAAGAGGAATGTGACGAAGACTCGTAGCTTGTAGTCCTTTGGTTTCTTCTTGCGGATCTGACTTGGAAGCATCTGGAACGATAAAACAGATGAGTTGTTGTTGCTATTTTTTGGGTTTTGAGTACTAACTTGGATCTTTTCTCGTAGCAAACTGGCCAAGGAGTTCACCGAGGTGATGGAGTTGGCTGGGGAGTTCGAGCCGGACTCGACGTCGTCCCCGTTGACACTCTTCATCATTCGGGGCATCACCGTGATGGATTTGCGACGTGCGTGCCGCAACGGCACTCTGCAACAGACAACATCGCTCGATCAACTCGCTTGCGAAGACAGTCGCGACTATTTAGAGATTGTCGACCCGCGTGCTGATTGCTGGCGCATTATTTTATCAAGCGCATCATGATGTCGTGTGGTGTAGCAGCACGCACAAGATTAACGCATGCCGCCCGCAATGGGAAACTGCTGGATGCGATTTCGTGTCGTATGGCCAATACGCCGATGATTTAATGCCAGCAATTTGTTTCGTCCTGTGGCTAAATTGATTACGAGTCGAGAAGAGGAGAAATGATCACGCTGAACAAGAACGAGCTTTCACTCATCTGCTTGTTGAGTCTTGCAGTCAATAATAGACAATAAGACATAATGGATCTTAATTTTGGTTTCCGTTATGCAAAATGCATACTGTATTTTTCAGAGAATTGTTTGATGTAATTCAGGTTCATTTACTTAAAAGTGAGTTATCAAAAATTGCATGAATTTAGTTTAATTTGGTAAATTCGGTAAATTGATATCTGTTTGATTGTTATCAAAACAATCAAAACAATCAATATAAGTATATCTTTTTCAATATTAATTTGGAAAAACATAAAATGTAATTGGTATATATTTAGGTGTACTAAAAAAGTAATCAATTTTTTGCACCACCGGTCATTTTACAACTTTGGTGTTATTAGTTTAGATTCCAAATTTGGTGAAAATCGGCCGAGTCGTTTGCGAGAAAATCGCGTTTGAACTAAGAAAAATTAATTCTTCTTTTATAAACATTAATAATTTATGAACAGATTGATTCCCGATATTGCAAATCTCTAAATATGTCCATGAATAATAATAAACAATACCTGAAAATTTGAATGCAATCGGATCATTAGTTTCGTAGATATTGATGAAAATGTGAGAAGAGAACTGGTTCGTTTCGAATGAACCCCATATTTTCGGTTCGGGTATTTCTGAGTCCC
>JARJDZ010007318.1:0-14204 GCA_030264555.1 Aleochara sp. GC000083
ATTATCAATCGACTGCAGAAAATGATTAGCACTTACGTGTTTGTAGTAGGATTTGTTGCTGAATGTAACGCGTCGTTTCGTTTGGCCGGAATTATTCGATTCGGCGGCCATCTTCGTCGGTACATTGGACTCGTAGAAATCCTCTTCTTCGAGGTAATCGTATGGCTCGAATACCTCCAACCCCATCTGCAAACGAAAAACATTTTTGTTTATTTAGGCTGCAAACGAACGAGGCGACTTTGAATTGCAAAATGTGACTCTTGTTGCTTGCATTTGATTTCAACAATATGCTAGGATCCTCAAGCCAGACATAATTTTCTCTTTGTCAAGCTGCGAGTCTCTGAGTCGGACCAAATCCACAGTGTGCGTACAGTGCGCTTTTTGTGTCGTATTTATTCTAAGCACACAGCCCATCAACAACACGTTATGCATTCGAAGAGAAGAACTGAACCCAAGCCCCAACCCTATCGTTGGAATTCATGGCTTCAATGATGAAACTTGCATGCAGACATAAATAAACAAGGCACTTAACGTTACAGAAATGCATAAATTTTTGCAGTAAAAAGCCCGAATCAAATCAGTGCTCCCTGAAAGCCTGAGATTTTCGTTGGTTGACTTCGAAGATGTTGTATCATTGGTGTGTAAGATGATACATGGATGCTTTTCGGGGTTCTTGAGGGGTCAGAAACGACTAACAGGTGGTGAACATTAAACATCATCATACGGCACAGACAAGCACACATGGATGTGCAGCCCAGCCTCTTGTTTCCAAGATGCACTTAATGGCTGCTCACCAAAAGAGAGCAGCCTTCGAGAAAGATGAGCAACGACACGAAAACGTAATTTGAACGTGGTTCAACCGACATGTGCCTTGTTTCGTTGCCGCTTCGAGTGAATGGTCAATCAGCCGTTCGTCTTCACATCATTCCATGCACCAAAGAAAAAAAAATGAAAAAATAAGCAAAAGGAAAACGAAGAAACCCCCAGGAAAACGTGTTTTATTCAATTTCTGGACGATGACTCTTCAGTTGATTCCGCCGTCCATTTTGGTGCTTGATTCACACACAAAGGGCGATTGCAATTAATGACGGCATCATGCTTAAATTCGGTGATCTTTCATGTAGATCCTAATTAGTTAATTACGTGCTGTAATTTAATTAAACGTTAGCGTATTTGTTCACGTAAATGCGGTCCGAATATGAAATTAGTCTAATTTAAATTGTATGAACGACACCCTCTTGTTGTGGATTTGTGGATGAGACGCTGTAATTTGGATGAAAGTAAATGTTGGTTTACTAAATTGAAACTAATTATCACGTCGCCTGCGATGTATAATTTGTAAATCCAATCGAAGTTTATCATATAATGACCACTCTCTGTGCGCTTTCGGATAATTAATGAGCTTCAGTTTTAAGTGGTTCTTCCTTTCCAGAAGGGGAAACTACTATCCAACATTCAAAAATACACCATTACCAAAAAACGGGAGATTAATTGAAATAATTTATTAGTGTCCATAGTGTGCGATTATATAATTGGAGTTTTGCGCAGTTTTGCGCGTCGATGCTGAAAGTGAATTTGCCAGCGTTGCAATATTCTATCAGCCAGAAAACGACGACAACGACGAAAGCTCGATAAATGCAGTTCGATTCAATATTCAGCCCGTTTATTCAAACGTGTTGTTAACGCTGGATTTATAGGTTGTTTGAGTGAAGCAATAAATTGTTGTTGTTGTTCCCCACTTGGTTTTCTGCAATCAGCGTGCGAAACATATGGTAATTTAAATGAATCGCAAAAATGCGCCTTGCGCAATGATGAATGTCTCAACCTATCCCAAAGTGTGTGGGGTGATCCTGTCTGCATGTTGAACTCCAGCAAGAAGCAAGTTTCATGTTTGCAGTATACAACGACGAAAATAACCTTTATGCAGCAATTTTACAATGGTTTATTGAAAACCCCATCATAAAAGTTTGTTTTTATTACTCAAATTGTATCATTAGTTTTGGGTTCAAACATTGAGTGCTGTTTTCTTTTTCAAGAAAATGGTTCCCATGAAATTTCAAAAAACACATGCCATATGTGTTGATATTATTTGATTAGGCATTGTGTTGGGTGGAAGGCGAGATGAAGCATCGAACCGCAAAACATTCTTGAATAGCCCCACACACCACACATCCAGAGGCGAATACGGGCATGGGACGAAGAAGAGAAAAGCGCCGATGCAAGTTTAGCGCACATATTTGATACCGTCGGGTGTAAAACTATACTTTTAATAACACAACATTGCATCCCCTTTTCCACCAGCTTATAATTCAATCTCATCCTTGTATTCTGTTGACGGAGAAGATGGTGGTGATGTCCATGCAATAAGATAATTTTTCAAGCAAGTTTGTGAAATGATGGGTATACGTTTGCCAAGGGTGGCAATAAAATTTAGAGTGGTTTAAAAATTGCTCTTCCTCAACCTTCCGCAATGCATATTGAAGAAGGCCCGCAAACGAGTATTGTGAGCAGGTCTGAATAGACACAAGTTCCTCAAGAGTAACGGCCCATTTTCTCTTCTGTAGTTGTCCAAGTTGAGAGTGGTAGAGCCATATTTGTTGTGGAGGTAAAAGCACCGTAATTCAGGTGCTTACAATCCCAAATTTGCCTGCTTTTCAAACGTGGAGTATGCTTTTAGTGATTTCACTACCGATTTGTCGAATATTTTCAGAAATTTACAACTTTAGACAGGTACGTTTCGTATCTTGGAATTCTTGGCTTACTTCTGAGGCATTGAAAAGATTGAGGAAAGATTCGTCACAAAGAGATTCCTGTGATTAGATACATTTTAACTTTAGAAAAATTTTTGGAGAGAAACAATTGAGACTACAATTATAATTGTATCCCACTTTGAGGAAACCATTCTTCCTGTTCTTGTTCCGTTTCTAGTAAATCCATTTAGATAATACAAAATACCAATAAGATAACAGTCATGAACAATGAAGAGTGACATAATTTATGATATTAATTCCGACTAATCAAACGAGAACAAGAGTACCAAATTTGTTGAAAATATACGGTTCTACTGTAATTTCTTTGTCATCCATGTCTTTAAGTTTATTATTGAATCAATGATTTCACATTTGAGATTATAATCACCCACCAAGCCCAATGTTAACATGAGAGGTCTGTACCCAATGTCTGCCTACAACAGCAACACATGTTGTTTGGTTTATTTAGATTCGAATTCGATTAAAACATAACAAAAGTGGCGGACCGACTTCAAGCAGTCAGTCAGTCAGTGAAGCCAGACGAACAGAAGCAACATTTTGATTTGCCTATCACTCCTCATCCTTCCTACCAACGAACATCTTCAATTCCATTTCGTACTAGTCTTATTACTGCCATCGTTATGATTACACGACGCATGAAATTGTAGATCAGCGAGAGCGACATGTGCACCGGCAGCTTTTATTGCCTCGATAATTATAAGCGCTGGAGGAAACCTGCTCGAATGATGATGTTGTTACATGGTGTCTAATGCACAGATTGAATATCGTGGCTTGCATCTTGAAACAGCCGGCCTTGGAATCTGTCGACGATGGCGTTTTTCTTGCCGCACAAACTGCAGCACGGTTCAAGTTGGAGGGCGAATGCATACAAAAGCTACAAGCAAGCAGATAGATGTCAATCCGGAGAGATGTAGGAAAAATCGACGACTGCGATGACAGAATCAATTTATAATGCAATCTAGAATACTCTCTACTCGGTAACTAATGACAATAAACGCGGATGATAACGATATCGCTACAAATTGATGATTGCGCTCCATAGTCTAACAATTTTCATACAGTCGTGATAGAGCAGCATTTATTCCATGGATGTTCTTGTCATGGGTTGTGCATAGGCGATCGCTTGATCGTTGATGTGTATAAACATCGTTCTTATGTGGATTTTCAAACCGGGAGGATCGAACATGTGTCTAGCAGACGCTGTTGTGTGTTGATGATCTGCGCTGTTCTTGGAATCGTACGCTTGTTTGCATGCTTCTAATGTGAACAATTTGGGATTAATTATTGTCGTTTTATGTAATACCTTGTCGAACTTCAATTAGGCGTTCATTAACGTGTTCAATGACTTTGGCGAGTGGGAATTTGCAATCGGATAGGTCGCCCTTTGTTGTACAAGGTTCGTGCAAGGGAGTGAACCGTGTGTGCGCCATTCATTCCTCCACATTCGGGCCCACATTTGTTTGCATTTTATGCAAAGTTATATTTAGCTGGGACTCACCTTATGCGAACCGAGCGTATTCGTGTATCTCTGTTGATTTAGACAACAATTGGCACCAAACTTAACAGATTAGAAGTGGAAGTGGAACAATGTTTCAGTCACTTTTTTGGCAACGGGCGTATAAAATCGGCGCAATCAGAAAGTAAACACACGCTAGAAACGCAAAACGCACACCACGCCGCTCCGTGGAACTCGTGAATACTGGCTGCACGCAGTGTGTCTCAGCACAGTCAGTCAATCAGGCTTTGGGCATCACGATCGCGCGCACCGGCCGCTCAGCTGCCTCGAGAGCCCCGCGTTCATCGTGGGCTGCTCCGCAACGGAATCGAGCGAGACGGACGCACAACGCAAACGTTCACACAACGAGGCGCAAGATGGCTTAAGATAAGTTCGGTTCGGCCGGCCGATGCGCAGCGGTCGCACAAATGTATGAATGAACGTGAAACCGCGCGACTTTGCTTGGCAATGTCCAGAAGATGGTGGGGACCTATTATGTTTTTTTGCCGGCTTTGTGCTATTCTAAATTGAAATATCTATGTATAACTGAGATATAGGGCAATTTCAATTGGTATGGATTTGGGAACAATTGCAAAATGTTGTAGGTGGATCTTCCAATTAGCAAATAATTTCTGTCGTTACTAAATTACACCCACCCAGCTTAAAATACATTGCCTTAAATTTCATACTGTTCTGGTGGATTATCAAATAACCAACAGCAACATGGATTACGATTCATTCAAGTTTCATTTACGATTGTGATGAGCAAGCGTAACTTAACGCCACACGATATCCCCAGCCGAAAGCTAACAAAACAATCGTTCTGTGGACGTAAACGAATTCTTTGGCGTATTGTGTATTATGATAATGATATGCAACTTAAAAATTAGTTGTTCAAACTCAAAACATGAAAATATATCTGAAAATGTATTTCAATGTTTTATATTGCGTTGCTTAAATATGCCAAGATTCACATTTCAATCTCAAATATGTATGCTGTATTATGTCCTTAATTAAATCAAAGCAACTACTTAATAAAATTAATGCTTAGCATAATAACATAGTCTAAGAATATTTAAGAAAATATACATGAAAAAACATTATGAAGTGAGGGCAGAAATACTGAGGGAATAGTGCATTTTCATTTATATTTTCTTGCACTAATAAATGTTTGCTTCAGAGTGAACGTTAAGTTGTACAGTAGAGAAAACCCCTGAATAAATATGTAGAGGGGGATGTAATAATGTTATATTGGAATTACACGTACCTTTCCATCTTCTTCATATCTAATGGTTCCTCAATCTTCATATTAGATGCACTTAAAAACCTAAAATTATATAAAATTAATTTTAGCAATTGGATGATCATTTAATACCAACCTGTAGGAACAGTTTTTCAAATCTGATCCATCTACTCGCACTTGCATGTAGCTGCATTGCAGCTTTATATCCTCAAATATTCCATACATGACTGATTCACATTAAGGACTGGCATCACATTTTCCATTTCTGCGATTTGAAATGAAAATATCCAATGAAATCCATTTGTTGCTGCACTAATAGCAGTTGCGGAAAATAGTACATTGAACTGAAATTATATATGTTGTAAATTTACATTATACTTTGTTGCTTTGTACTATTCAAATAAAACTCACCTTATGTGAACAATTATTTAATCTCGAACCACATCAACACGTATTATGAACAATTTCCTGAACTGCTTTCAGCACTCATTACAACCACTACGACCATTACTTGCAAAATTTGTGATGTGCATTTGAGGTTATGAACGCCAAAAGCGCTGAATCGTGAGGGAGTAATGTTATTACTCCCTCCACGCAGTGAATAACATGCTCTTCATAAAATTATTGTAATGTATACGTTATTTAGTGTTCAAGTGAATTATTTTCAAATTAAAGCACTAAACTAAGTTTATTTTATTAAAATATTAATAATTATTATGAAAATTATAAAATCATCGGAAAATGCCCTCTCACGGTGAATTATTAAAACTTTATTTAGCGCGCTCTAATCGCGCGTAAAGTAAACTTTAATTTATCAAAAGAAACCTTTCTCCTAGTACTTTAGTTCTTTAAATAGAGGGTACAGCACTTGATTTGAAAGTTTACAAATTTGAATTTGGCAGGAAGTGATATAATACAAGAAAGAAATTTTAAATCAAAAATTATTTATTGCAATCAAATCATATCTAAATTAAGCTTTAACTTGAGCATCGGTATTTTCCGCAATCCAGTCCAAATAAGAGCTGACCCTGGTGTACGCCGCTGGCCATCCCAATTCACAACCGAAAGCAATGCCAAAGGAAACGATACCAACTTGGGTTTTATCTTCCGTGACCAATGGGCCACCAGAATCTCCGCTGCAGGTGCTGTGTCCATTTCCAATGCTGCCTCCCCAGGAATTGGTGCACACGTGACTCTCTTGGATGACTCCGAAATAGAATTTGTTGCAGACATCATTTGGCATTACCGGAACCGAAATTTTGCGCAAAACTGGGCTCACGGTGGTGGCTTTGTCAGAATCCTTGCCCCATCCACTAACGGTAAGGGTTTTATCGTCAATGTTGTGGTCTCCAGAAAGACTTGGAAGGTTGACAATTTGAATGTTATCTAAAAATATTTTACATTTAGAAAACCAATTAGAAAGGTAATTTTCTAGTTTACATACCATTCAGTTCAGCTGCTTGTGGAAGCTTAACGATAGCAATATCGTTTTGCAGAGTGAATCGAGACCACTTTTCGTGATGTTTGAATTCGGTGGATGCAAGACGAACTTGAGTGGTTTCGACTTCCTGGATTTTGTGGGCACCCAAAACGACTTCGACGGATTCCGCCCTAAAAATTCCCACATTAGTACAACTACTTCTTTTTGGTAAATTTTCTTGTCTGCTTACGGTTCAATGCAGTGAGCAGCAGTCAAAACGTAGTTTGGCGAGATGAGAGATCCACCGCAGAAGGCAACTTGATCAGATCCTTTCATTTTGATGAGCAAAGCGACCTAGCAAAATACGATTTAAAATTGTACTCGAAATTCATGTTAGGTTTACTCACTTGATATGGCAGAGAATGGGGCTCAACTTCATCACCGTTAACAATTCGTCCAGTTGGAAGCCTTGGAACCAAGAAGCTTGGGACTGGAGTTTTCAAACCCATGGGCGAAACTTTTCCCCAGTCATATGCGTTGGCAAGGGCCAAAGCGCCCAAAAGAACAATTACGACTTTCATGTTGCTTGTTCCGTTGCAAGCCACAGAATCGATGCCTAAATGCTGACAACTGCGAATATTTATACCAATGCATCGCCACTTATGTTATCAGAAATGCTTATGCTTTTTATATTGCAATGATTTAATCGATCGTTGAACAAATACGTTTTCACACTTTGTCTTTCCGTAATCTCGTATATCTAATTTTGAAGTGATTTATCAACGATTGATCATACTTATAGTGCAATTATTTACAGTTTCATGTCGCAAAACTATTGAGGTGAGAAACTGATTTCTTTGTGACAAATCAAATTAACCTTGAGTTAATCATCAGTAATTAGAGTATTTACGGATCTTTAAGATAAAAGTGGATAACTTATGAAACGATTAACATTATCATATATTTTTACATCTACTGCATTAGAAACACTTCATATTAATTTGATGAAATTTATAATATTTTGGCATCAGTTAAATTACACATGTACTTTGTTCTATCTACGTGAACTTAAAAGTATGCCCTTCATATTATATCCAGAAAAATTTGTTTAATGCGTTATCATCCCCTTAGGGTATTTTATATTCTATAGTGTTATTGCAAATATTTACTTTAAAAACCTTAATTTGGGATAATGCAGCTGATTGAATTGAAGAATATGACAATATTTAAAGAATAACAAGTAGTATCTCTTACTAGGACTATTGCAATCGACTAAAACGTATCTTTAACTTTACTTATTGTTAGGTACAATATTCATCTTTAAAAATGTTCGAAAATCTTCTTATTGTTAGTAGGTTAACTAATAATTTAAAATGTTTAATATTGAGAGAGGAATCAGATTCTCATAATGATAACATGTTTCTAACTGGAGATTGAAGTGTACATGTGCCATCTATGCAATTGTAACATAAAAACACAACAATTTCTAATTCTGAGATAATTACAAACTTAACTTAAAACCATCATTCGCAATTTTCGATTCTTCCCGCTCTTACGCTCTCAACTGCCATACGCAAAGCTCCTTCACGTGTTTTGTTGCCACCAATAAATCCAGTTGCGTGACAAAAAATGCAATCAGCTATACCAGAAACCTCTGAAAGCTTCTGATCACGTACACCTCTCCAATCTTTGTGCAAAAATATCCTGGCAAATAGTTACATGAATTATAATGTTATAATTGCATTAGCAAATACCAGATTACCTGCAAATAAAACTATCGGGTTCCTTCGGAATACCTTGAACTCGCCAGGAACCCGCATTGTCAGGAAATATTACAAATTTTAGATCGTCTTTCATGCCCAGTTCTTCTTCAAGTCGCAATAGGTGATCCTTCCAAGGACAGCTCTCCTTGAGTTCAATAATAGCACCCGATTCATGCGTTATTAGTCGGGTTTTAATCGCTCGCTTCACAATTTCTCGGGCTGGCCACCAAATTGTTGCAGCCTGAAATTACCAAAAAATACTATGATGTTTTATAAATTATATGTGTAATTACCTCATGGACTTTGGCAACAAATTCACTACCAACTAGTTCCATTGCTTTAACAAATAAGTTATCATTTGGTTCCTCAGTTGAATTCCAGGCTGGATTAAGTTTATGAACCCTTGCACTTAAATGTGTACTGATTCTGTAGGATGGGGTGCCTTCAGCATACATTGGCACACCATTATCAATAGCATCCAGTTCTTCAACAAAGCCTTCATAAACAGCTAGAAAAACCCCATGCATGCAGTCTGTATCTGGTTGAATGTCCTTCTTCTTTAATACTTCTGAAATTACTTCCATACCAAAATGGGCATAAACCAAGCCAGCAGAGCTGAGCCTAAAAAAAGAATTTTTAGACAAATGTTAATAATCTGTAACAAAATTCTTACTTGATTTTTTTGCCCTTTATATGAGGCAAGACTGTTGATAAGGTATGATTGAAATCCCTCTGATGGTGATCAAATCTCTTCAGTTCTGGATTGTACACACCACCAACATCAACAACCACATCACAGGTACTTAACAGCTGGAAAATTGCCAAGAAATTATTTCTTGGAATAAATTCAAATTGGATTACATACTTCATCATCTCTTGTTCGCCTAATCTCTGCATCATGATATTCAGGTAGTTGCTTTAGCATAAAGCAAGCTAGGGCTTCATCACAGTGAAATATTCCACTGTGAGTCCCAATAACTTTTAAAATTCGAGGAACTTTAGGATCACAACTCATTGTTTTAAATCTAAACCAAAAACATATTGAAATTAAAGTATTATAAAATTAAGTTGCATATAATTACCCTTTCCAAACGCTGACGCCAACTTTAAATGCTTGATCCACGAGACTACTTCGAAATGGTGATAAAGCCATGCAGTACAGTTAGAAATTCGTCAATTTTCAACTTAACCTATAATTAGTTTTCGCTCCCGAAAAGGCGTTGTTGCCAAATTTCATCAAATGAAATCAATTCATAATTCTGAGCTTTTCATTCATAGATGTCGCGACATGCTTCAAATGATTTAAAAATTCAATTTTCAAAATTTATCAGTTATTTATTATCCTTTTTCTATCTGATGATTCTTGCTACTTTTTAAGGATGAAATCACTTTGGATTATGTTGGGTATTTCATTGCAACCATAATTAATATTTGCAGGCAATATTTATTTAAAAAAATCTTGTAAAAACATCAATTCTTAGGCTTTAACTTGAGCATCAGTATTGGTTGCGATCCAGTCCAAATAGGCGCTAACCCTGGTGTATGCTGCTGGCCAGCCCAATTCACAGCCGAAAGCAATGCCGAAGGAAACAATACCCACTTGGGTTTTGTCTTCAGTGACCAATGGGCCGCCAGAGTCACCGCTGCAGGTGCTGTGACCGCTTCCAATGCTGCCGCCCCAGGAGTTGGTGCACAGATGAGTGTCCTGGATGACACCGAAGTAGAAGAGGGTGCAGAACTTGTTGGGCATAACCGGGACGCTAATCTTGCGAAGGACTGGGCTTACAGTGGTGGCTTTGTCGGAGTCCTTGCCCCATCCACTCACAGTAAGGGTCAAATCATCAACGTTGTGGTTGGCGGATTTGCCGGGCAAATTGACCAACTGGATGTTATCTGAAAATGACAAAAGTCCCATAAGATATGGTCAGATAGGTATATGAAATTAGGGCTAACTTACCATTGAGTTCCACAGATTTTGGAAGCTTCACGATAGCAATGTCGTTTTGCAGGGTGAACCTGGACCACTTTTCGTGGTGTTTGAATTCGGTGGAGGTGAGATGGATTTGAGTGGTCTCTTGCTCGTTGATTTTGTGGGCACCCAATACAACCTCGATGCTTTCAGCTCTAAAGAATCAATCAACAAATTTGTAAGTTTAGGTTCCAGCTTTGGGTCTATGGGGGAACTTACGGTTCAACGCAATGGGCAGCAGTCAAGATGTAGTTTTGGGAAATGAGGGAACCACCGCAGAATGCGATTTTGTCAGAGTTCTTCATCTTGATCAACAAGCCAACCTTTCAGGAAAGAAAATTGTTGTTAATTCAGATTCAGATTAATTCAGATCAAATTCAGACAAGAAAATGTTAACTTACTTGGTATGGGAGTGAGTGGGGAGCAGCTTCATCACCGTTAACAATCCTGCCTGTTGGTACCTTTGGCATCAGGAAGCCTGGATGGGCCGTTTTCACCGTCATGGGTGAAATATGGTTCCAGTCAAGTGCGCTGGTCAGGGCAAGAGCGCCCAAAAGGATGATAACTGACTTCATTTTATTTGTTCAAGTCAAACGGATGAATTGATGTTTGATTGGAAGCAATTTGAGGTTTTTATACTCCTGGAAAGTACTTCAAATTGTGCACTGATTAGAACGTTTCAAATTTCAATGATTTTGTTGCATGTGAAGGATTCCAAATATTTTTATCTAATGATTGATAACTTGTGGTGAATTCCATGGGTAATTGATCTCAGAATTGTTGCTATATTTAAGTCGTCTGAGGAAGGAAGCACTTGAACTGATATACTTTGTTTGTCAAAAAGTGAAGTACAAAATACTCGAAAAAAGTAGAACATTGTCCTAAGAACTTCATTGCTCTCAAAGATTCCTGCTTTAATGATATTTTTAGTGACAATTTTGTTTGGTTCAGTTAAAACGCAAATCATAAATATACAAATTATATATTTTAAACATATGATAAAATATGTATTATTATTTTAATAGTTAAAATATAAACATACGAATGTGGTTAGTATAGTCAGCATCCAAAACCAATTTGTACAAATAATGTTATTCGTTCCAATAATCCAAAACTCGAATTTTGATTGAATATACAAAAGAGCACTATTTTCTGAATTGAAAGCACAGCTTAAATCTAGGACTAATCAAAAATAATTTAAATAATTCATTTAGACGTTAGCAGCAAGAGCAATTGGTGTAGATATATACACAACGAAAAGAAATAAATTAATTACACGTAGGTACAAAAACATAAAGGGTCCATTCGAAATTTAAAAGACCTCCTTGCGGAAGCTGAATCCATACTGGTCGCATTTGACCCGCAGGATGCGGGCCAACTGGGGTGGTCCACAATAGAAAACCGTTACTTTTCCTTTTCGCTGGTCGAGGATTTGTTTGAACACCTTGTCCCAATTGGGGCGACCCGCGTTCGTGCGCGTCTTCAGGCCCGTGATGAGATCACGCTTCTCCTGCAAGAAAATGTGTTTATTTTCGGGTAATGTATGTGATCAGGCGACGAAGAGCAAACGCGCGAAAATTATACGTACTTTTTCGTGCAGCAGGTCGAGAGCCAACTGCAGCCCGACCGCCTTCATGTCGGTCTTCTGCAGGGCGCTCGTGATGTACATGTGCATGTCGAGGAAGCGCTCCATGGCGCCACCCAATTCGGCCTGCTCGATCTCGAGCTGCGAGAGAAGATTCACGAACCATTCGAATGATCGTTGGTCACGATTTATCCAGAAGAAGTCGACCTGCTCGACAATGAAAGTATTTTTGAAGTACACCAGATCAAAATCAGTATGTAGAGTTCCAACATGCAAAAAGACCATTTTTTTGTTTTCGAATACAAAACATTTAAATGTGTCAATAAAATCTGGGTTTGAATTTGATTCGAATGAATTTTGAGTCTTTGAATAGAGATTTTCAGTAGTTCGCAATGCAAATATCAGTCAAAAGTTTATTCGATCAATGGTTATACTCATGAATCCTTGCATTATCCTGAAGGACAAAGAGTGGCCATATTGCTATTTGACAGCGCCCTCTGGATTTCGTTGGAATTAACCGTTTGGAATTTGAATTGGAAGGATGTTTTCGAACAAATTTAATCCAACTCTGTCGGTTGTAATACATACCTTGCGTAAATTCATCACCGTCGGTGGTATCTCGCTCGCCCAGGAGAATTTACATTTCGGGCACGAGTGCCGAGCCTTCCAATACCGATGCATAATCGACTGCAAGATCGAAGCGAATGGCGTTACGCCTATTCCAGTGGCGATGAGCACTGCATGCTGTGCGCGGAAGATATGGCTTGAAGGTGCTCCGTACGGGCCATCCAAGTATATCTGCACGAGAATAAATGATCGCTTTAAATTGGTTCACCAAGCATAACAAATGCGCATTCGAAATGTTCGATGCACGAGACCAGTGAAAAATTAAATCAATCCATTACAGAAACCTTCATTTCAAGATATTGAGATGTGGAAGTTCAAAATTACCATTCAAAACGAATGAAATTGGATTTCATCTCGGGTACTCACTTCTAGTGGTTTTCCAACTGGGTAATTCATGGGTTTGATATTGCTTGGTGAGAACTCTTTTGGTACAATGCGTCCTTCTTCGGCGGCTCTTTCCGGGTTCGATGTGATACTCAAAGCACTCATTTGCCGACCTACAATAAACATTTCATTCCTGCTCGTCTGATGGTACTACTAATGGTACATACCGACTGATCCGAACGAACTGGAGGAATCTCTTTGTTCGCAATTTTCCAAACTTGGTGTCTTGAAGGCGATGATCGTTGGTTTGTTCCTCATGTAACGGAAGCTTTGTGCGAGGGATTTGTTTTGTGGACTCAGGTAAGCAAGACCCAAGCTTTGAAGACGTGCCCGTCGAATTTGGCATTCGTCGAAGGACTTTTCCGATTCGGACCTCATGTATTCTCTTAAACTACCAAGAATCTTAGATGGAAATTTGGTAAGAAAATGTATACTCACGCAAGTAATCGTTCACGTTTCTTAGCTTTGTTTTGAATGTCAGGCATCGAGAGGGATTTCTCTAATGGGGCTTTCTGAGTGAACAATAACTTATGCAATTTCTTCTCAGGAGTCAACTTTCTCTTCGGATAACTCGACAATTCCGGGTTGCTACTACAGGAAGCCTTCACATCCTCTCCATTTGCACCAACCTCGTCATTTTTGAAGCTTTCATTGGTAAATCCAACCAACTGAATCCCATTTCGATTTCCGGTATCTCGACTGTTCGA
Source organism: Aleochara sp. GC000083 (assembly GCA_030264555.1). NCBI lineage: Eukaryota > Metazoa > Arthropoda > Insecta > Coleoptera > Staphylinidae > Aleochara > Aleochara sp. GC000083. The sequence goes on from JARJDZ010007318.1 coordinate 13,965, forward strand.
CAAAGTTCGTTGAATGGTTGCTTGAATCTTCTTCATCGGATTGTGGTTGTTATTCTCCAAACTACCCTTCGAATGTCTCTTCTTTTCAGAGACAAGTGGAGGGATCTCCCCATTATGAAGTTTCTCCTGTTCCCGTTCGAAATACTCATACAGACGATTGGTCCATTGTCCCACACCTCGAATGTGCAACCACATGTAATCTTCCTGTTCTGGGGCACTGCTGATGGTAAACGGATGCCA
>JARJDZ010007323.1:0-41699 GCA_030264555.1 Aleochara sp. GC000083
CACTTAATAGCTCTCTGAATTTGTTTTAATGTATAAAGACAATAATAGAAGAAAACAGATTATTGAGGCATACCTCGCGGTCTTCCGCTCTTGTTGGAAAATAATGCATTTTCATATTCTTCGAATTCTTAGAACAAGATTTAACGCAACAATAAACAACCATAATGAATCAGAAGAAATAAACACAAATACAAACTCAAGAAATAGTAACGAATAATCCAATAAAAACCAATAACAAATATAAATCAACAACGAGTAAAGGGCTATAAAAAATTCCAAATAATTCAAGATCACAGACAATATGTTCAGTTGGAATTTGACATTGAAAAAACTGTAGTTAGAAATAATCTTAGCTCACTATTTTCAGAAAATATTTAATTAATATAAATAAAATCAAATAGCCATGGCAAGAACGCCAGTGGCGCATTCTGGTACGTTCTTGTTCCAACTAATGTGACAAACGCGCACTTTGATAACGAATAAAGATACAATAGCCTGGTTTTACGCCTACTTGATTGATCGCAAAAGACCATGTTTTTAAATAGTCCGCATAGCCATCTTGATTAATTAATATAACAACGAATCGATAATGCTCCTCATAGCCAACTCGATTAAATGACACAAAAATGTTACACATTAAATTTTATATAGTTCTAAGAATGATTACAGGGTGTACATTTTATACTATTTTTTAAACATTTTCTTCGTTTTGTTGTGATCGTATTTAGTGTGATGGATTCATGATGTAACACAGATGCCAATTTGCTACTGAAATTTGCGACGAAATTCAAACACTGACATTAATCATCAGATAGGGTTTTGCAGAGATTATATAGTTTCTGTTCTCGGAATTGACATAAGATATTTTTTAGCTCACAAATTGTTGCCTAACGGAAACAAATGTCTATATGTATTTTTAGTTATTGGGCATTTTTAGGTAACATTGCACAACCTCAAAAAATAATTCAAAGGGTGAATGAATAAATAAATGAAAAAAATAACAACTCAAATCATTTCCAATTTTTAAGCTGATTCAAGGTAAAAAAAGTAGAAAACTCTCAGGAAACGTAGCAAATGTATAAAAGAAGATTAATTTGGATGTAGCTGTCTTGTCCAAGATTCAGCAACTGAATGAAGAAATGAGGTCACCGAAATCACGAATAATTATTCAGTACTATAACAGAACAGTTCCAACTTTTTAATTAGGACTTACAATCAGTTCACAGCTCATTAAGATATTTTATTTTAAAATTTTGCAATAAAGGTTATTTGCACATTGCATTATGGTTATGTATTTTTCTTCATGGGCTCCATAAATCAAACAATAGACATTTGTCGAAATTGTTGTTGCCATCAAATCCATGTAACATGGAAGCTAGAAGCAAGTTTTGGCAAAATAGCACAATTTTGTTAATCGAAGATTGATTGTACGGGATTGATACATTTTCAATTTGTTTATTATAGCTTCAAGTGAGTGAATGCAAAAGATTTGCCAAATTTCACCATCCCTGAAAAATAGTAATTTTTTTTGTAAATAATTGTCCAATTATATTAATACAATTTCCAAATTTAATCGTGCATTATATTAAAATCAAATCAAAATCTGTAATAAATTTAAATTGTAATTATAATTTTAAAAATTCATTCAGTTTTCTTCTTTTCTTATTTGCAAGATTCATGACTGAAAAGCAGAGTACGAAATGGAAAACAAACTGATAAGATATTAATAAAATATAATTAAACTTTAAAAAATATAAAGAACGAATATTCCTACTAGAAAGCTCAGAGTTAAACGTTAACAAATTTAAATTATGCAAAACATAAATAGTAAAAAGAAAATGAAATACTGCAAAACAACCGAATAAATAAATAAACATCTTGGGGAATCACATAAAATAAACCAAAACCCGAAACAAAAATATTTGACATGATGAGCACCGATTGCATATTGCATTGAAGCAAATTTCGAACGGAACTATTTAGCATGAAACACAATAGAATGAGCATATTGTGCAATCTTTAACGTAATTACTTGCATACTTTTGACAATGAACTTTAAGTCGTAAAAAATTCACCTTTCGACGACGCGTATGAAATGGACTGACATTGAGCGTACGTGTTACAGATAGAGTAGACGAAATGTAGCCACACTAGTGGCAATAGAGTGCTAAACTATTTTGCATATTTAAATCTATTTATCATTATCGCGCGAATAATGCATACACAAATAAACGAGCGGAATTGTATACGAATACCACAAACATGACAAGTACCTACGTCAAAAAAGTGGTCGAAATTTAAGGATGAAAACCATCAGAGTGAACATGGAATTTAATTAAGAGTCATCAATAGTGCGAATTACATCGTATTATCATGTTTTAGAAAAATATTTCATTCATTTTATTTGTCAAATGACAAGTGGAATACCTCGATTTATATATGTGCTGAAATATTGTTTTTTACATTTTATGTATTGGATAGAATTTAAACATTTTCTTTTTGTTATCATTGCCACCCATTTTTCAGAATTTGCATATAATTTTTATAAGTATTAGATATTATTATCTAGCTTTATGATATTTATTCAACAAAACAATGGATAGACACACAAAAGGGATAGAGACGAAAGTTTAGGTCCTATACTTTCTAAAACGAATAGAAAGATGGAGAAATTCTGAATTCATATATCATATGTGGTACTTGCCTTTCCTGTACATTGAAAATATGACAGGAAATTTGTAAAGAAAGATACCAATATGAGGTGGAAATAATTGTTCTTATAGAACAATTGAACATAATAGCACAAAACCTTAAAATCCTCAGGTATCAATGATAATTTCATATTATTTTACTTCTCATATTTTTTAATGTATATGTATTTTTTTATTATTGCCATGCAAATTATACTGATGAACATACAACCTTAATTAGATTATTACATAATTTTGCAAATATATTTTTCTACGGTTTCTGTTAATCCTGATATTTTTATTTAAATAATAAAGACATTATAACGTTTTTTTTCTTTTACCATAAGTTACTAACATATTTCATTAGTATATGAATGAATTTATAAGCAGATGAAATTTAAATAATTGTATGGTAGCAATCAGAAGCATGATTTTGAAGCTAGATATATTTTACATTATTCAATATATGTAATAATATATTCAGATCACTTGATATTTTGGCTGTTAATAAGTTAAATTGTACGTGATAATGTGGTACAGAGAAATCTTTTCAAAATTATATCCTATTTCGAATAAAGTAAAAATATAAGATATCCCATTTAAAAAATCTAAGTAATTATTAATAACTTCATTAAAAATCCACAAGAAAAGAAGAGTTGAAATACTCTGTATAAGTATTTAAGAATCATTTCAAAAAACAGTCCCTTATCATTAAAAGTTCAAAAACTTTAAAGGTTGATAACTTATTTTTGAAAAATAATTACATTACATTAAAAATATAAAAGAAATAAAACATTTGGAGAAATATTTGATTATATTAACAAATAGTATCGGCAATTAAATTTTATACTTTTAATAATGACCATCAAATAATGATAACGATTAAAATTTAAAGTGTTTTTAAATTCAATTGTTATCGAAAGCATCAAAACTCTTCGATGATTTCTTCTATTTTTTGAACTTCTAAATTTATAATCATAAGCATTAAAACTACTTTACAAACAAAAAATCAGTCTGCCATTAATGAAAATTTGAAATGCCTCATTTTTTATTCTTTTTATTTCGTTCTATTGTTAAATTTAATGATTTTACAAGTATTTGTTATCACCAGAAATGCATAAAATAGAATTTTAACTCTAGAATTTTGATCAAGGACAAATTTAAGAAATATAACAGTACAATTAACTTTATATTTTTGAATTTTTGGAAAATTCTTGTTTTTGTGTGTATTATTATTCCCTGGTTAAATTAAACTTTTTTAAACATATATTATCAACATATATCTCACATTCCACATACGAAAGAAGCAAATAAGATTGAATTTAACAATATGATTATAAATATGTTAAATACTCACTAACTGCTGACGTACAATTGACAATAACAACACTAACAATAATCGAATACAACTCTCCATATAACACCAAGCAGTATAAACAAATACACGTCCATCGAATTTATTGTAATCAAGTTGACCGAGCATAAAAATTACGCATCTTTAATGTTGCTAGACTACTCGTCTATGAGGTAATAATGTGTCGTCAGCGTGTTAAGCATATTTAATATTGTTTAACATTTTTTTCAATGATTGAATCATTTAATGAAATTATACTATTCATTTCATGTACACTCACATTGTTATCACTCAATGACAAATAACAACTATTAAAACTCAGTTAGTCGAAATGATTATTTCCGAAGACTCAAATATATAATATTATAAAAACAAAATGGAGTCATTAGTTAACTCCAAACCTCCAAAAGAGTCAGAAATCTAAACAAACTTGAAACGAATAATACCGTGACATCAACAATATGACGGCAAAGATGCGCATCCATCATCTTTCGACTCTTCTTTGTGAAATGATGCCTATTTATGCAAATAATCATCGCATTTTTAACCGCCAATGTTAGAAATTACAAGCATTAACGAATCGTAAATAATACGTTGAATAATGGTGATTTCCTAATTGACCACCTGAGGGCGCTGGTGCGATTACTTAAGTACCTTGATGATTATGATATTTATCGACTTTTTCTCCATCGTTTTGCGCGCTGCATTCGTACAAAATGTGATAGTTCAAGATGTTCAACGCAATCATCATCATTTTGTGTACGTCAGATCAATCGACGGGAAACGCTGATGTGGAAATCAATAACTCACCTGAGGACGAGTGCTCATGATTTCATTCATGTAATTGTTCATTGCTTTCTTATTATACGAGTGGCAAGGAATCTTCTGATGATGTCCAGTTTTCATTGTCATATCGTTTTTTTTTGTTGTTGTATTTTATTAGTGTTGGTGTTATTGCATTCTGCATTCCTTACGCGTTTTTTATTAGCGTGTGGGTGGTATTGTCTCACGGCGAGATGAGAATTGTTTGCAACATGAGTGCATTTTTTGTTTGGTTAATTGAACCTTGCAAAAAGTATACATTTATTTCTTTTGTTAGTTTTTTGATGTTTTTCCAGAAATATGGCTTTGAGATATTGAAGTAAAAAAACAATGCAGATTGGTAAATTGCAATTAAGCAAACAGCGAAAGTAACTCAAATTTGTTATATGTTATTCTGTTTGAAACAATTGTAATTTAGATTTTGTAATATAATTCAAGTTTAATATCAGAAGCAATTAAATACATTTCTGATTGGTCAAACGTAATTGTGAATACATCAAATGAAATTCAGAAGAGTTCAACAAATGCAAATAATATTAGAGCCACTTTTTGCTAAATAATATTACATTAGAAAACTTTAATAAAACATCAATTACAGCTCAGTTTACAGAAATACTTAAATAATAATTTCTGAATTAATTTTCATGAATCTGAAGTATAATTATAGCATTTTGAAATAAAGGTGACGTTTTCTGAATTAAAATTCACTGCTTTTAAATAATTTTGATACTTTCCCAATTTCATTTAACAATTCTGAATTACATGCAATCTTTTCTGAAATTTACTTGAATTCTGAATTGTAGCCAAGAAAGGTGAAGAATAAATAATTAAATGTATTCAGAAATTATTGAAAATTACTTAAGATCCCGTCTTCCTGTCGAAATTTGCCAAAAATGAAATATGTATGACTCACAATTTCGATAAATTAATTTTAATATTTCTGATGAGTAAAGAAGTGTTCATTATTTTAAACATTCCCCAATATCGCATAATATTTTTAAAATTCTACACTATTGTAGATAAAGAGAAGTTTTAAATTATTGAGACTACTTCTTATTTTAGACTACTTCTTAAAAATATAGTTCCCAACATTTTTGCATATTGTTATCATTTTTACTATCTTTCCAAATAAAAAATCTCAAAATTTGTTTAATTTTTACATTGGGGTAGTTCAATGAACTAATTTTGAAATAGAGGGAACTTAAAAATAAGTTAATGATCTGCAATATAACTAAATTCTAACCGCTAAATTATCAAACGTATTAATTGAGTCACAATTTTTAGCATTCTTCCAAGAAATGATATCAAAATTCTAAGCAGCCTAAAAATACGTACATTAAACTTATTAATAAATAACCACGACAGCGAAACTGTTGCAATAATTAACGATAAACCACCAGCAATGACGTCCGCATGGACAGGTTTTACGCAAATTATGTGTTTGCAAATCCAAGGCAAGTGTTCATCAATATATCATTGGAAATTTGGCAAAGCTCTTTCGATTTGATACGTTGATCTACCGCAAGTTTGGTTACATATTATCAACCAGAATCAAAAGATTGTAAATTTGAATTACATCATCGTGAAAATTAATGAAATTATGATGAATAAAATAATTAAAAGCAACATCCAATTAACATTGTAAATGGAATAGAATCTTTAATTGGATTAATTTAATCCTAATTAATTCTGAAATATTCTGGATTGACTGTTGCAGTAAACAACAATTTTTCTAAAAAATTCTCAATTTTAAAATATCCACTTTAATTGATTTAAATGATTGCTATCAATGGTAGAAGAAACCCTCTTAAAAAAACAATTACAAAGCACTTACCCCCACTCCAATGGAAATTTAGGTGCAAATATCTTGAAGATGTTCTTTCAGCTTGGCTCGGATCTTGTCTACCTGGAAGACAAAGTAAAAGAGTGAGATAGAGCGAACGGAGAATTTCTTCGCTAACAAACAATTAATTAAACAAATAAGGAGCAGTAACGCGAATCGATTGGCACGTGCCGTTTTGGCAAATGCTTGAAATCCGAGTGCCGCGCCGGCTGCTGCGGAGAGCCTGCTGCACTTCCAAGGAGCTTACACAAAAGTACCAGGAGACGACGTTTGCGTACATGCAAAGCAGACTTGCAGCTTTCAGGTGTAGAAGATATTATTAGAAGCTCAGCGCAAGGCAAAGCGAGCAACATGCACCATTGATACAGATAATTTGTGCTCGGAGTGTGCTGTTCGAGAAAGAAGCGACTGTATGTGATGATATGTATAGTAGAAGTCGTTCAAAAATGTATTGGAAAACTTGGTACTGATATTTCTACCGTTCGATATATTTTAAAGTTGTTATATGTTATATTTTAAATAATACATACATAAACAATAAAAAAGTTGAAATTTAAGCCAGAAAGAATAATACGAAAAAGTGATTTTCAAAACGTATGAAATAAGAGAATTATAATTGGGATAAATTCATTAGTTGGTGAAATACAGTAGACTCTATCTCATGACAGATTTAACAACCTGTCAATTTCTGGAAAAAATCCGGCATAGTACCTAATGACAAGTCCTATCCTAAGGATATTTTTAGGTCCCAATGATTGTAATCAGTAGTTTTAAACATCTAAATACTAATTAAAGGCAAATATCTACAGAAAAATATCAAAGACATATTTTTTTCTCTCATTCGGGTTTTCTACATCGGCAAGTTTATTTTTCTGTAAGGACCTAATTTCATCAATAATTGTAGCGATCAATGATAATTCTTACAAAAAAAAAGTAAAAGTTGTATCTACCTTTTCTTATAGTAATTTAGAAGAGATAAGATACAATTCAGATTATTAAATTGTAATTAAGCGAACAGTAAATGTAATCCAGATTTGTTAAATGTAATTCAGTTTGCAAACAAATACAATTCAGAATTGGTAAATATAATTCAGAAATAATTTAATATCAGAAACAATTAAATGAATTTAAAATTAGTCAAAATTAATTGAGAATCATTCCAATAAAATTCAGAATGCAAAACCGATTATTGTTACCCTTGTTAAATAATAATTCAGTTTTTTATATTTAAATTATGTGTACATAATAAATACAACTTAATTAATATATTTAATCAAATTTGAATTAAGTGTAATCCTATCTGACTATCAAATTACAATTTTTGAATTATAATTCATGAATCAGAATTACATTTATAGAATTCTGAATTAGAAATTACATTTTCTAGTAATTCAAAGATTTGAAATTCATTTACCACTTTCTAAATTTCATTAAAAAATCTGAATTAATTTTCATCTTTCCTAAAATTTAATTGATGTTTTCAACGTCGGGGGATATACATATGATCTACATCAATTATACAACAATTTCAATTTTATTCAAAAGACTGTCGGAATGATTTATAAAATATGTCTTCAAAAATATCAAAACAAAACTTTCTTCTTGGCACTAATTGAAAAAAGGTACAATTTTAACTGACTGAGACTATACATACAGATTTACGAGTAAACTACAAGGCAAGAAGTTAGTAAGTGCGCGTGGGTAGACCCCCTTAAGTATAAAGTCGAGAAAAGTGTCGTATGCCACAAGGGGTTGGATGATGAAGGTTGGCGCGTGTTGCACCACGTGTCTACGCGTGGAAAACAGCTGTGGCACGGACCACAGCGACGAAGTTGTCGATGATGAAGGCGACGCAGACATTTGGCAGACCAGACAAGAATTTTCTGGAAGCTAGCGAGTGAAACGCGAAACGAGAAGACGAGAACATTCGTCTGTATTGTTCTTGATAAGGTTTCGTGCAAGTCAAAGAAATGTCACGTTATTTGTGAGCATTACTGCTTTCTTATTTAGTTGTCAATTGTTAAAGTTAATTAATTGGCTTATTTGTTTATATTTCATACGTTTCTGATATAATTCTGATGTTAAAAGTATTATATTTATTTTTGAAATTTTTTACAATTACGGATAACTTCTGTTTAAAATCACATCAACAATTTTTAATGTCTTGATTTACATATAAAAATTACGAAAAAGTTATTTTTCAATTAATCTATAACATAAGTTATTAAAAAAAGCTTCGAACTTTTCAATAGTTATCCAGAAAGCATAAAATAAAATTCAGATTTGCAAATAATTAAGTGAAAAGCAAATATAATTCAGATTTGTTGTTGGTAATCCACTTTGTACAATTGTACAATTGTTATTCAGATTTGAAAAATTTAATTAAGAAAGCTGAAGTATAATTGCAGAAACGATTAAATATATTTTAAATCAATCATATGTAATTGTAAATACATCAAATAAAAATCAGATTAGTGCCATTATTTCCTCAATGAAAATTCAGTTTTTGATACATAAATTAAATGAAGATAACTTCAGAAAAGTGACATTATTAATGCAACAGTAATTATCGTTATTACGTTTCATGAATCGTAATAATAATTATAGCATTCTGAATTAAAAGTTAAAAACCTCATATAACAAATCTGAATTTATTCTTTTTGAATGTATTCTTTTTTAAAATATAAGTGATTCTGTGAATAACAACTGGTATAGATTTTAAGGTATTCTCGTTAAATATAAAACTAATTGCACGAAATTTCTGTTCTCCGAAAAATCAAATTGTATAATAGAATTTAAAGCTTTAATCTTCATAACCAACATATCCTTAATTATCAGAAATGTCTGGAAATTCTCGAGGAAGCGATAATACAAGCACTTCTGGTCTATCTGATATAATTCGGGGAATTCCCTTTATACAGACTGAATATGCATAAATTCAACCTGTAAAAAACCGATAGATCTGAAACGAATTCTGCAGAAAAACAAAACCCGCCTTAAAACGAATACAACATTCAATATTTGTAATGATTTCGATAAAACAACCAATTACAAGCGTACTGCAACATTACTATCAAATATCAAGTTTTAATGAGCCATGATACATTTCTCTCCTCTAGATAAAACAACAGAGATAACGTTATCGGAACGAAAAGAGTGAGCATATTTATTAAATTGATGTACATTGTACAGCGTTTACGGTCGCAATATGAAATTGTTGCTTTTGTTATTTATACAATTAACAATTTAATTAGCGGAAAATTTATTTTTTAAATAAATAAATCAAGCTGCTACTGCACGTTGTTTGTTGTTGTCGTTCGCTCGATGCATTGGCAAGGAACTTGAACTATTGCTTTTTGCTTTATTGAAACGTTTGTTATTGCTATTGGATTTTATTGCGTTTATTGCATATTGCTCGCATAAGTCATTCACCAAGAGATAGTGTGCGCATATCAAGAAATTCTTCAATGCAGCTTTGTAAGATGTGTTCAATTCTGAGCGTATGGTCTACCTTGAATTGACAGCTGCATAATGAGTTATATTAATTAGTTATTGATTTCAATTTTAGTGTTTTGTTGAATATTATATTCTGTTTACAAGTAGCATAATTCAAAAGTTTTTGTGGTAGCGTATTATAACGACATTTTTGCAGAGAGTTTTATTATGTTTTATTTTTTATAGCGCAATTTCCAGTTGTAATTTAAAGTTTGAACTGTAATCAAGAATACGTCTTCCTTCTTGAAATGTATTTCAGAAATTGTAATTTCAATTACAGAAAACATTATATGTAATTCAATTTCCATTGAATAAGCTGATTTAAGTTGTATTTACAAACTGAACGATAATTATCACTGCATTAATAATGTCAACATTCTGTTGTTATGTCCATATAATTAACTTTTCCAGAAAACTGAATTATTGATCATCTGAATTGCATCTGAACTCTTCTGAATTACATTTGATATATTCATTCAATCGTTTTTGATATTTAACTTATGACTTCTCAATTATATTTACCAAATTTGAATCACAATTGTTGCAAACTGAATTAAATATACAAAATCCGAATTACACTTACAACTCGCTTAATTAAAATTATCTGAATTGTATTCTATTGAAAAATGAGTATATTATTAAATTTGTTTCATTGGCTAATAATGCAAATAATTTGAAGTTATATTGTGTTACACAATATTACAATTATCATTCTGGGCATCTGAAAAAGTTTCTTGTTTGATTGGTTCCTACATTCCAATTTCTATCCTAATTTTAATTATCCAGAAATATCATTTTTGTATTATATCAATCACTGCAAATATATATATTTCTAAAAGTATTTCCATGTTACTATCAATTTTAACTTTTTATTTATTTTCATGGTCTTTAAAGACAAATATGCAAATATTTATGTCCGTTGGCATTTTACACTACTCAAATTTAAGGGAAATAAATTAATTATAAAACGAATGCTTGTTATTTTGTAAAGTCGGTTAAAACAATAGTTATTTACTCCCTAAAAGTAATATTTTACTCTCGGAGAAACGTGCAATTGAAAACAGTGATTCCAAATCTAAAAAAAAACCAATGAAAATTTGTGTTGTACAAAAATATTTCAATCATTGAGCAATCTATTAGGACTTTCTTTAAATAGAACGTTTTAATTTTCTATATCAATATTGATTTAATAGTGTTCAATAGTAAACAATGGAAGATTCTTTCTCGAAATTTGATGATCAATTATCATATCATATGATAATTTCGTTTACCAATATAAGCAACTATTCACAGAACAACATTTAAATCTGACAAGAAATTATTTGAATAAATTATCTGCACACTTTTAATCAATTCATTAATATTTCCTACTTCAACAAAATATTAACTTTCTGCTTAATTTAATTTCTAGCTTTTGACAATTTAAACTTTTGAGAAATTTCATTCAATAGTTCATTTATTTGGTTAACATATTCAACTTCCTCCAGATTTAAAGTTTTCAACTTTCATTACAACAATCCTAGTTTAACACATACATATAAAAATTTGTGAGGATATTAATTGAATGGGTATTCAAGAATAACCTATTTATTTTCTGGGCAAACGTACTCATAGTGACATCTTGTACGCATAATTGTAAATAGGATTTGAATGAAATCGGCTCGAGAATTTCCCCGGGCAGGAACCAACAAAAATACGAGGAACTTGTGTTTATTTTTAGCGAATCGTACTCATAACCCTAATGCCTTTAAGCACTAAAGCTGCAGCAACGAGTAAATAAATGTATACGAGCATTGCAAGCATGACAAATCGTCAGAAATCTTAGGATTTTGAATTACATTGAAGAGGATTGTCTAAATGAATCCAAATTGCTGCAACAACAAACAATTCATAAACAATCAAAATCAGAAGACTTGTTATATTTTCTCAAATGGATAGTAATATGAAAATTAATTAATTTAAATTAAAATTACAGGACAATTGTAGAACTACAAATTTCTATACTTGAAAATATAACAAAAAGAAATGTTTACATTCAGGAGGTATCAATTAAATTCCAAAAAAGCAGAAATTTAATTCGGCCTTTTCAATAAAATGAGAATGTATCAAATGAATTTCAAATTTAAATTGCAATCCAGAATTTTTTTAAAATTCAGAATGTTAATTAAAAAATTGTCTTAAATTGATTTAAGTTATATTTATAAGCTAAGCGATAATTACTTCTGCATTAATGTCAAATTCTAATGTTATTTACATATAATTTATTTATCCAAAAATTGAATTATTATTTAAAAAAATGGCACTAATATAATTTGCATTTAAATTCTTCTGAATTTCATTTAAAATATTGAATCGTTTATGATATTTAATTTAGGTTTTCTCAGTTATACTTAGCAAATTAGTACTACAATTATCTCTCAGAAACTGAATTACAATCAATCTGATTAACATTTGCTGCTACAATTTATAAACTAAAATGCATTTCATTTTTTTCGGAAATGTGGTGTGGTACTAGTTAAAAATCAACGTCAAAATATACTTCAGAATGGATAAGACTAATTGTAAGCAAGGTTGAAAATCGCAAGTTAAAGGTAGAAAAAGAACAAGGCTTTGATTATAAGAAAAATGTTAAAGTTCTAAAAGTTTTCCATCTTTCCCTCAATTGTCTACTATCTTTAGATTCACACAATTTGCACAATTCTTGAAGGCAAGAGAAATGATAATTGATGCTAATGTTCCTCAAAGACTAAACAATTGACAGGACTTTTACGTTTAGGAAATTTTCCCTATTATCAACAATCCATGCTAAACTTTATAATTCAAATTGAAAAATGCAATTGAGGAACAAATCAAACTTTATATTAGTTAGTTCAATTCAAAGTGTTTAAACCACAACTGGAATATAACCAAAACAAAAGAAACAAGAAGAATACGACTTCAGAACAACAAATTACAACCGACAACTTATATAATAACAAAGTTCTAACACCACGAATCTCACAGATGATCTCAGTCAATATTTACATACCCACACCGTGAATTATCAACATTTAACATAGCGGGGGTCATGCCAGTTTATTTAGATACGAGACATGAGCAGTAGCAACTATGGAACTATTTATTGTTAGATTGCGTTATTTTATTCGCAATTTCATGAATTAACTGATAGTGCCGAGATATCTACAAACGTCGTCTACTAATCACTATAATAGTTTTCAGTTTGTATGCTCGAAAAATACAATAATAATAATACTCATAGATACGAGTAGTAAACAGACATATTCAAGTTGATAACACAACTTATTGCGTAATGATGTGAGTACATAAATTTAAATTGCTTGTTTTCGGATGGCAAATCTTCAATTGAATATAGGCATTCAAAAATGACTTATATTTATCTATAAATGCAAATATAAAATGAAAAAATCGAAATTTAATAGTAATTTATATCTGGAACAGAAGAAAATTGGTTTTGATGTGGCAAACTTGTGAATTTTTATTCGCAGACATTATTTGTTGGAATTTGTTTTGTCCGTCATGCGAGCTACTCATTAAGAGAAACCTGACTTAACGACTTTTCTTAATTATTTTAAAAACAAATAACTGCATAACAAAACTTATTCCAATGAAGTAATATTTATGAAATTGAAGAAAATCAAGCTTAGAAATTTAGGATTACATACTTTTTATTAATTCCAAAATTGAAAATTCTGATTATTTAATTTTTCACTAGTGCAATGATAAATTAATATTTTCAGTACCTCGTTAAATAAAGATCAAAATCTATCGAATACATAAACATAAAAAAATCCAATTATAGCAACAAAATACTGTAAAAAATTATTTACAACAGTTATTTGCGAGATTTTTAATTAATCCTACCAAAATCATGATAAAAATATCTGAAATTATAATAATGTAATATTTTAATATTCATTAATTCGAATTTTGTTATGTATATGAATTTTTACTCATTCTGCGAAATTTAAAAGAAAATTTGAATTCCAATTAATTTCTTTTGCCTATTTATTGCTAAACTGAAGATAAGTACCTATATAACATGATGTCCAAAACTGAAGAGAACAAAAATCAAACAATATTTAGTAATTCTGATAATCACTATTCAATTGCATAAAACTCGAAAATATTAAGTTTTACGTCATTGTAGTAAAATGAAACATGTTTTTTTTATGGAAAATTACAATCAAAACCATTATGTTTATTGCATAAACTTTATATTTCCAAACGGAATTGTTTTAACCAATTATTTTCAAATCACTTCTACTTATTTTTGGAAAATCCTGTATTTTCGAGCTATCCTGAAGTTATCCGGAACATTGCAAGTAAACAAACTTTAAACTGATAAGTCATTGTAAGATGTGCTATCTATTTTGTTTCATCCAAGGCAACCAATAAGTAATAAATTAAATGTTATCCAACTATGCTTTCAGAAATTTTTGACCTCCATGGAAGTTCATCCCAAGTTAACCAGATTTAAATAACAAATTTTAGAAACTCATCGTTTTAATTATCAAAATGTAATTCTGCGTCAGCAATGTCCAAAAAGGCAAACTTTTTTCTATAATAATTACTAAATTAACAATGTATTTTTTGTTCGATGCTATTATTTAGTTGCATAGCATGTCAAACTGAAATTTTCAACTGCCATATCAATATTCGTTTAAAATTCAGTCAAATATTATGAATATTATCATGAATTTTCCAGAATTGTAAAGTTATAATAAATAGGTTTTTGAAAAAATTACTGATATTTTTCAAAAACAACAAATTATGTTTTACTTTTGAAATTTTCTTTAAAACATAGTAACATATCAATAGATGTATTGAATCAAATAAAATTTTGGACTATTGATTGCATATTATTTGATCTGCTAATACAAATAGTTCATAATGCATAAACAACCAATAAACAACCCGTACGAGGTACATTAAACCCGTACAAAGTTTAGCAGAGCAAATACAATCACGTAAACACCATTACATTATTGCAGAATGTGTGTGCATTATTGCATTCATATCTCTCTATGTCAATAACACATAATACACTTTACATATTCATAAAAGACTAAGTAACTAATTCAACTCTGTTGTTGTTCATCTGGAAGTAACTAGACGGTTACGAGTACGAAACAATAACAACTGCAGTTTCCTGAGAAATTACCAAGGAAATCTCTTCTGACTGTTATTGCACGAACAACAACATCTTATAAGGTAATATTATTTTCCTAATATTTATTTCCTGAAAAGAGAGTAAGAAGACTGAACACATTTGACATGTCATATCAGATATTGTACTTTATTGCTTCTTGCATTATTTGATCAATTCTACTCCAGGAAAATGATATAAAGTACACATCAAGTGAAAACTTGCACAATGTGTGCATCAATTATTTATTATTTCGGAACTATGTGCGAAAGTTCCGATCAATATTTGAAGAGTTTACATTATCAAACATCATTTGTTTAAAAAAATATGACTGCAATAGGCTTTAAAATATTGAATCCTTTGATATCGATGTAATTATCCTGTTTCATTACCCTGACAAAATGGATTTTAGATTATGGCCATGGAAAATTAATTTACGAGCTATAAGTCAAATATTTGTGAGAATCAAAAAAATAAATGCTATTTTTTGCAACATATTTTAAAGTTTATACACATAATGTAACGTCCTTGCATCTAAATATTTTGCTTAGAGGGTTTTGCAATGCAAATTTGCATAACTTAAAATTTAACTTGAATGGTTAAAAAACAAAGTCTAAATTCGATTTTTCATTCAGTAAATAAGTTTCCTGTATTAACAACAAGTGAAATAATGTTTATCAATGAGCATTTATGAAGATAGAAAGAAAAACTTTTTGGACACTAACATTTTATTTTTGTTTTTGCTACAGTATTTACCAATGAAAACATGCAGGAAATCTGCACTCAAAAAGATAGAGGACAATTGGATTTTATTTCATTGTGATATCAGTAAAATGGTAACAAAATGCAAAATGTGATAACGAAATCGTAATTGTTTACTTCAAAATAAGCATGTAATTTAAATTCAATTCATTCTGCAAACTGAAACTTTTACACTTATTATTTTTAATGTTTTCAATGTGATTTCCATTTTTTGTTAAAGTTTTTAGAGCCGAAATGACTTATTTTATACATTAATGACATGAAATGAACATGAATTCTAAATGTGATAATATAAAAAAAATTGAAAAAAAACTATAGCACTCATTTCAAATTTTGTTTTTTTTTTCATTGCATTTTAAACCAGTTTTAAACTTAAAAAGTTTAATATTTAGTATTGCATAAAATAACCGTTTTTATATTAGGAATTAAATACACTTAAATAAAATTAAATAGAATTACAATATTTTACTGCTATTTCTCCCACATATGAAAACCAATAAAACCAATATTATCCAAATGGAATAATATTTCATACTGCAAAATTGAAATTAAAATTTCTAAACTAATAAATTTGTCCATTAAATAATAGAAGGTATAACGAGCAGCAAGAATACAAAGCTTCACTTCTTAAACAACAAATTATAATTTCTTATTCAACTTAATTTAACGACCATATCCTGATAATTTCATGCGGCGTTTATGAATGATTTCGACTAATATTTAAGCAGTATACATAAACGAGTTTGTTTGTAGCATCAGTCATATCGGCAGCTCTAACCAAGCCAAACGAACAGGCAATCGCGCTTTATCTATATTGCCACTAATTACCGGGTATTATCGATGCGATGCTGATAAACGATGCAAGTGTAAGTGTGTGTGTTTGGGTGAATGTGTTATTCTTCCGTTGGCACACACTGATTAATGATAAATGACAATGGCTGAATATACGATAGTCTAGATCTATGATAGATTCGAATAGACTGTATTTCAAAATAGAGCAGTTCCCAAAATTATACTGTGTGATTGCGTTCAATGATTTCGAGAAAAATAGTAGTGGAAGGATCACAGAGTTCGAAAAGCATAAGTTTATAGGAAAAACGTGAAACATAAATGATACTTAATAGTTTGTAATGCTATAAGAAGCAACAAAATTCAAACTGTTTACCACAATTTCTGATGTGACATATAAATTATCAAAATTCTCACTTCTAGTTCCTATCCACTTCAATTCTAGTGCATACCATAAATGTAAGAAACACAAAATAATAAATAGGTGATGCACAAATTTCATGAGTGTGCATAGCAATTTCGCACATGATATTTCAAGGAGCAACAAAACCCAAAAGGTCACAAGTAAATCATCAAAATCTTGATTGATTTGACACATGATGACCATATTTATCAAACCTTATATATTTGAAACCTTAGCCTTAAAGTAAAATAAAAGTTATTAATTTCTCTCACTTCAAGAATAAAGAACGACATTTATTTGACATAAAGATAATATTCAATTTTAGAAGCTAATTTCTTCTCCGGTAAAAAATAAAAAATAAAATAAGGTCTTTTATATATATCTTCTGAATAACATTCAAGTTTAATTACTCTCGAAAGTAATTTAATTAAAATTTCTATCTAAGAAATTGCGCTTTAATGAACGTATTTCAATAAAAAAAAATGAATTCTTTGTCTATCGTTTTCTTTTGGAATACCCTCGAGCTGAAGAAAATTAAATATTTTCTAGTCAAGTAAAAATGCGCCATAGTCCTTATAAAATAACGTAACTTTCAGAACTAGCTAACGTTTAATTCGAAAATTTTTGCTAATAAATATCCTTATTAAACGATTTTTAAGATACTCTACTTTAAAATAGTTGGTTAATTATTAGTTATTACCAAATATGGGATTTTTGGAGCAATGACATTCTACAATGTTCAAAAGGTCAATTGTTTATAAATAATACTTTAATATTATGAAAAACGATAATAAGTTCAAAGATGGAATTTACGTACGCGCAATCATTTTCATACAACATCTTTTCTTGAAACTACTATTTGAAACCGGTATGAAACCTTTATAATAATTTAACTATAATATTTCTTTTATTTCTTTCATGCAATTTTTTTGCTCTTCTATTAGAATCAAATATATTATTATTTAAAAAAATACATCACAACATAAAACTTGATTTGAAAAGATTCTTCATCATATCTATTCGTCATAAACCTTAATGTTGAATTAAATTTTATTGTATCCCAAAACGTTTTTTTTCAAATAGCTTCGCCAGTTTATAAAAAATGGATCAACTCACCTCATATGCAAATCGAATTGTCTTCATTATCATCACATTATTAACATCCAGTTCCACTTCTGCAAACATTCCCGAAATTATCCCTCGATTTGACATTAAATCTGTAACAAAAACAGAAAAAACATTAATTTATAAATTCAATTATGGGTTCAAACAGGACAGAAATAAGATGTATGGTGAAATATAAATATATGATTCATTTGAATTTTACTTGGAATTGATAAATTACCAACCACGATGATCATAAATTCTAATAGAAAATCGATTATAAACAGGATTCCTTTGGAATTTCTAATTATCTCTTTTTTATTTCTGAAAAAGTTTAATTTTGTATTTTGTTAAATTTGTAAATTATTATATTGTTTTTAATTGTATTTAAAAATAATTTTAGAATAGATTTTTTTTAATTTACAAAAACGAATTTGAAAACAAACGTCATTAAAAAGGAAATTATTAGTTAAACTAAACTAAATGAATAATTAATTTAATTTTTATTTGATCGAGACATTGATTAAAAAGGATAAAAACATAAACCAACTGAACGAAAACAAAATGAAATATTTTATATTGAATATAAATCAATATTCAACAAATTTAATGTGTAGTAATTTTCCATTTTGTTATCAAAATTGATAAAAATGGGTTTTTGATAAAACAAATTCTTAATAAGTCATGCACCTTTTGCAATCAAATAATTTTGTCAAACATTTTTACTGCCTCAAAATTTTATACCACTAATCAAATATTTCACAATATTAACATTATATTATTATTTTGGATGATTTCTTAAATCATTTTTAAAATTTAAATGTTATAATTTAAGTTGGCAATAATTATATACCAACTAATTGATCAACTTTTTGATAAAGTTTTAATAAAATCATCACACAAAAAAATCAATGTCCAAAATTGAAAGATGGCAAGAACAGAATATTCGAAATGGGCACTCCATTCATTTATCCACCATCAACACCCAACATGAATAAATAAAATCTGCATTTCTATGCAATTAATTATATGGATTTTTGTCAACCTTCTAGGTTACAAATTATATCATTCCTGGGATTATGCAACCAAGAAACGCGCACCGTTTAACATGTGAACAATGGAAAGGTTAGGATTTATGATAATGAACGCAGGCATGCGCTGGCCGACTGCTAGAAAGCCAGCTTATCTAGAAAATGTAAAAAAATGGTTTGCGTTTAGTTGTCTGCTAATCCGCATTTCAACTAATGAATTGTTTTGCGTCAAATGCTCAAAATTCAAATAGGAATATTTCAATTTCTTTTTTTTTCTTATGTAGATAAGCACATAATCCGCTTTAATTTGTATTAACGCGTACGCCACTGGTTGTTTACCCGTTGCCATGGATACGTTACCCAGTAGGATAAATGACATGGGCAAACCGTACGAAACGTCAATGTCAACAATCAACTTTAAAATCTCGAAATATGACACATTCATAGCACGAGTTACTTCTCACAACTAATAATGTCAAACAGGTAAAAGTGAAAACACTGAAGGATTCATTAAAAGGTGGAGTTCAGTGTTCAACGATCGGTAACAACGATTTGTACTATTCCAAAGCGCTAATTGCACAATGTCATTCGCCTCCCTGGATATGCAAATGTAAATGCACGCTCCATCTGGCGCCGAGCGGAAGGAAAAAGTGCGCGGCGATGTGCACTCGTCCCGTTGGACGCTAGGGACGCACCGCGACAGGAGCAGCAGCCAACACAGCCGACGGCTTTCATCTCTAATTATTCCACTTCGTACACATTCGCGTTGATTAACGTGTAAACGACGACAACAAACAGAATCGTTTGCTCTCCCTGTTTTCCGAATGTATGTATTCGTTTGTATCGGTGAAAATACATGTGTATGTGTCTGTTTGCGTGTGTGTGTGCAGGCATACGTGCGCCTGCATCGTTAATATTTGCTTGTTTGCTTTTTTGCGGCGACGCACTCTCATTTCGTGCGCTTTTTTGTGGAAAAGTTGACGCCGCAACAGCAACGAAGATGCGACGGTCGGACGCGCAAAAACAACCACACACACACACACATGCACACATGCAAACGATGATGGTGCATTCGGCAAAAAAAGAGTGTTGCGCGAACTGACCTCACAACTCACACAACCAGTTTCACTACCAAGTTTAAATATTTAAAATCAACCTTGTTCGCTCGCTGCTGCTGCTGCTGCCACCGAGCTGGCAACTCCACCTCGGACCAGTTCGTTCGCCGTTTGCGCATTTATAATCTGAATTATACATACATGCACGCACCGCATCGCAAAAACGAGCCGCCCGCCCGGCCTGATACGAACAAGTCTGTCGTACTGTACGTAATTGTGATGCGTGCGAGAGTGCAGCCGGGCTTGTGGAATTGTTGCGAGTGCGCGCACAACGCTAATTATCCACTCAGCAAACAGGTTAGGTTAGGTTTGGTGTGCATGTCATTTTGACAATTGATTTTGTATGTCAGCGCTGTGGCGGGCCGCGCCGTTTAATGACCGGCCGGGCACTTAACTGACCATAAACCCAAATGAAATAACGCGTCCCAGCAATTGCACACTTGCAAACGCGAGCGAAACATGTGGAAGCGAAACAACGCTTGTTGACGGGAGGCAATGCAACGAACGGTGGCGGCAGCACTGTCGCCTCGATTTTGCAAATCCACACACACACGCGCGCAGAGTCCGCATCAACACACACCGAGTCGGTTATGACACCAGCGCAGATTAGAGGTTATTTTGTTGTTTGTTGCGGCTGTCGTTTCGTGTGATTGTTGTTCTCGCCCAATGCACGAGATTCGTGTTGCTGCTGTTGCGACGAGCACACATGCGCGCACACGACGGATGGTAATAAATAAATGTAATACTTGACCTCTGCTGGCCTTTTGCAGTAGTCTTTGCAGTGTCTGCTGCTGGAGACGTCGACGTCGGCGGCGGAGAGCGAGCGCGCTCGGTGAGACCTTCAATGTCAACACTAATGCGCCGGTGAAGGCCACTTAGCACGTTACTGTAACGACGACGTCGTCGCCGTCGACGACGATCCACCGCATCGACACCATACTCTACCAGCCAGCATCCTCCAGCCGAATCGAACCGCACCAGTAATTCGCAACTAACCAACAAATCTCGAGATCGACGACAACAAACAAACAAACAAACAAATGAAGCGCGCGGCTCGAGCCCACTTCGTCGTTCCTGCTGGGGCTGCGTTCGGCACCGAATCGACCGACGGCGATGCGCGCTTGTTTTTTGCGTTCGTTCGCAATGTGACAGCGCACGAATTGATCACACGACACAAAACATGGACAGTACGCCGCACGGAGGAGAGACACTTGGTGGCGTTTACATATTACACTACTAGCCAAGTTAACCAACAAGTGCACGCTCCCCTCCGACCTGCTGATAGCAGCAGGCGCGCTCTCCCTCCCGCTCGGCGGCCAGCCGAAGGCGTGCGAGCGAGCGCGATGCGTCGGGCGCGCGCTGTGTGTGTTGCCTGCTCTGCTCGACCTGACGTCAGATCATATTGATTTTGAGAAAGGCAACGGTTGGACTTTTGCGATACTGCAGCAGCAAGCGCTCGTCGAAGGCATTGCGAACGGTCACCAGAGAGGCGCGCAGCAGGACCAACCAACCGACATGCCGTTGGGCCGACCGGCTGATAACGCGGGTAGCAAGTTCAATTTCATTATCAGCAGCGGCAAGTTCATGCGATTACCGCGCCTCGCGATTGACGCCCGCAATCGATGGTTGCGCGGTGTAGAGGGGGGGACATTGCTCAAATATTCCATGCACAGCAAATGGCCGGTTGCTGATGATCGCAACAATCGCGCGCGCCATGGGTTGTTTGTTTGTTGGTTGTGTTGTGTCCAGGCTGCGGTCGCATCGGCGCGCTGCCGATGAATTTAACGAAATGCTGCTAATGGACGCGACCGCACTTCCCGATGATGTCATCACATGACATCACTGCACTTGTCCGGCGAAGGCGGGTGGCTACAATTGGTGCGCGCCCGCCAAGGACCTTGATACCTTCGATTTCACATTCGGCTGCAAAATCATTAATCAGCCCGCAATTGTTTCGCTCGCACAACGTCAACATTCGAGACATTCGATGTTGTTATCTTCCACAATTTCGACTCCAATGGAATTTTTTTGTTGCAATTAACCAGGAAGTTCGATTGTCGAAGGTGGAAAATGTCTTCAGGTTGGATTTGCGGCGTTGGTATTTCGATTCCGGTGACCTATTTGTCTCCTACTTGAAAATCGATGAAATCAACAAGTGCCACATCCACTGAAGTTGTGCTGCATTTGCCATACAATGTAATTAAATGCATTTGATTAGCAACAACGCACAAACAATTAATTAAACGCAATTACACACACTTGAACATGGATATAAACGTTCAATAAGTTTCAATAAGTTCGGATAAGAAATCTATTTGTTTTTGTAATTTTTAAGGTAGGTGACCCAATATACACCAATGGTTTTGACTTGAATGTATACATATGATAAAATTGTTGATTGAAATTAATTGTAAATCTTAATTTCAATTTTAATTAATTGAATTATTTGAATTAATAGCAAAATTTAATTTTCCATTTGCTTATATGATATGCAACCCAAAATACAGAAAAATTATTTTTTTAAAGAAACATTTATCAGATAACAATATTTATGATACTTTAATTCGTATGTAAAATCACCACAAAATTTGCTATTTCAGCTACTTTAATTTTTTTTATATCGACTAAAGTTTTGTTTTTTTTGTCAAATTTGTAAAGATGAATTTACCGATGAAATTTACACATATAAACAATTAATTTAAAAAAATCAAATTCCTTAAGTACTTTTTGTTTATAGATAAAGTGAAAATCAACAAAAGATTGTTCATTTTAGTTGCAAATAAATTTTTGAATTCGTTATTTATTAAAAAAAAAATATTCTAAAATATACTCGTACTTTTCATTTTATCTGGAAAATGTTTGTTTTTCATATTCGATTTTATTGTTTATGAGGAATTTGTATCGAAAATTTCTGTTTAAAACTTTTTTGACAGCTGACAGTTTTTTTCGACAAATTCCCAGCCAACAAAATGTCATTAAAACAAACACTTATTACTCTTGATTTTTTCATAAATATTCATAAATGTATACAAATCAACGATTTTGAAGTATGCTACCCAATATACATGGTAATTACATTACTGACGCAAACATCGGTTTTCCCATAAATTACGATACCGGAAAGCAAAAAATTCCATTTGCACTTTATTCATCATTAAATATATTCTATCTTTTTATATATTGTACAATAACGCTACATTAAATAATCACAATTGGCTAAACAATAACCCATTTGGAATGTTTATCCCCAAAACTGACTGAATATCCAAACTTAACGGAACATAATTGATACTGTCATTATACATATATAAAATGTACTTTTACAATTTACTTGATTAGGTTTTCTTGTGTGTTCATTGACATTTAGTGCCCCTCGGATTTCGGGCGGTTCAGGATTACAATCATCCATTGTATAATTAGCATCAAAGGTAGATAATCCTTCTTTGGATATTGTTGATACGTCGATATTACAGTTGTTTGACAGATATGTTGGACACATTACATCTTAAGGTTGTTTCTATACATGTATATAGGATTTACAGCGAAGTGACTAAATTTAAGTACAGAACTTGTTGTGCCAGTCATGATTGTTGATAAATAGCAATAGTTGGTAACTTGGTATCTTCCTGATGAACTAATTGTAAGTACATATAATAGTCTTCATTCAGTCTCACAGCATCTAATTAGTGGTTAAAACATATTTCCAACGTAAAATTGCAAACAAACCCAATCAACATGTTCGTATAACGTCTACCACAATTACTGCAGTGCTCTGTGTTGCCTATATAAGATTCATCTCACTTGTCAGTGCATAAAAAATAAAATTTCGCATCTTTGGGCGTAGAAAAATATTCCAATTTGAAACAATCTCACTACAAGATTTTCGAGCAAAGTAATTTTCCGCATGCCTACAATATTCACTTTTGAAATTAGCATAATTTACACATTTGTCTTGTATAGTCGTTTGTATATACGTAGATTTCCTTGTACCTTTCGTACTCAGGTGTAGAAGTGTAAATAATTGTAGTTTCTGAAATGTATTAATCACACTTATGTAAATATAGTCAAGTGTTGCATTTTGGTAGGACTTTTCTAGGCTTCATCATTTTTGTCGGTCGGTTGCTTGCTTAGAGAAAATTCTTAGAAACTTGGTCTGAAAGTGTGGACGCATCGTGGTCCGGAATGTTTCGGAAATTCTTCGAGCTCCAATAGTGGAATGGAGGTCCTTCCGTGAAGCAGTACTTCATCTCGAGTGGTGTGTCATTTTCCACGTAATACATCAGATAGAAATTACACATTTCATCGTCGTTGGTCGGCCTACAAACATTCAAATGAAATCTGTCAAATGTCATCTTATATTTTTTAGGTTAGATTCTGTTTGGTGCATTGATAACGCACCCAACTCGTGTGTCCCGGTCCCGATGACTTTCCATGGTGCATCTGGATGCGATAACATCACCTTTTCCAATTGGCTCCGTGCTAAATGTCGGATAAAACATTTGGGGTGTTAAAGGATCACGTTTTCCCAATGGAACCCATACGTCATTTCCGTACTGGTCATATCGCACTTGGTAACCACTTACGACTTTTCCTAAAATAATTCATAAATTTATTTCATAATTTGATTTGAAATTATTGGAAATTGTTGAATTGGTTGCCTACCATTAAAATTTTAATAAACACTATTAAATACTATTAGTATAAATTAATTTCATGCTGAGAAAATCAAGTAAAAGTATTTTTTAATAATACCTACAAAATGGTAGGCAACCAAAGTCACACGACATAACTATACATTCAATTATTCCGTTCAAAATCGGAAGAAAGCAAAGTGAAATCGAATTTAATGTGAAATCAATATTTTGTTTTCGTTTTGTTCCAATTACTTATCAGAGATGGCGCTATAAGCTACCAGCATATGTAAATTCATTACAAGCACGTATCCGGTAATTTGCATGCAATAATTAAGTGAAACTGAAATGAATTAATCAAAACTCACCTAAACTGTGTGTATGCGTTCGGTAGGCAAACGGATAGATCACTTTATCTTCTGCAATTTCACAATCCGATTCCATTCGTGTGATTCCGTGCGGAGGAATGATGCCAGCTGTGGCCAGTAGCAAAACTCCAGCCAGTTTGTTTTGCCTACACAAAAAAGAACAATTATGCAATTAATGATTCATAAATTATAACCGCAAATTCTTACGGTTCTTCGGTGTAGATCAAGTTCACGCCTGAACTGTCAATGACTTCAGCGGGGAATTTCTTGGCGTAATGAATTTGCAGGACGAGATATGCAATTTGTGTGTTTCGACCAACTTGGAAGCCTACACCATCCGGTAATGTCAATGCCTCTGCATCACGTGCCCAAGCGTATACAACCTAAAATTTTAGGTTAAACAATTTTCTTTCATGATTTAATCTATTGGTATTAATGATATTTACATGGGATCCTTCTGCGCATGGATTTGCTTTCTTCAGATTATCCCCTCCATGTTGTGATGATGACATTTCACCACAATCCCTAAAAATATAAAATAAATAAAATACATAATTTTTTTGCATATTATAGGCAACCAAATATGCTATACACAACAGTCGACCTGGTTGCCTACAATATTCATCCACCATAAGGGGGGAAATTTCTCACTCCACGTTAGTCATCAAAAATCAAAGAGGTTATGAACTCAAAATATTATAAAAAGAAAAACAAGGCATTAGAAAAACACGTCACGTACCAATAACTTTCCGACGTTCCAGGCTTTGAGCAACCAAATAGTATCATGTGATGTACCGTGTTCATCGTAGCGTTGGGTTCAAAGCCAACTGAAACACATTTTTTATTGTTTAGCATGTTTATCGCGGATAAATATTGCCGATGTGTGTTACCTATGTAGAAGCTCTTATCCGGGACGACTTTGACGGGTGTGCATAGATACAATTCATCCTGAAATGAAGGTTTGAATAATTTTAGAAGCTTTTTCGTGTAGAAACATCTGTCACCATGGTAATGTACATTGGGAAAAATCCGGAGGATGACGTAAATCTGGTTGCCGGGATTTTACGCGTGGGCCGACAATTCGCACATGTTGAAAATCGATTATCCACCCACAACTACCCCAATTCATTAACATTTTCAGGGAATAACTCAGTGTCTCAACGAAGCACATTTAAATGTATTGTTTGTTTCCTTGCAATCAATAA
This sequence comes from Aleochara sp. GC000083, assembly GCA_030264555.1. Classification (NCBI taxonomy): domain Eukaryota; kingdom Metazoa; phylum Arthropoda; class Insecta; order Coleoptera; family Staphylinidae; genus Aleochara; species Aleochara sp. GC000083. The sequence goes on from JARJDZ010007323.1 coordinate 26,780, forward strand.
AAATATGTTGTGCAAATTGCCGAGTCAAAACATGTCCAACTGGTTTTTTGCGTGGAGTACTCATTGAAGGCAATTATTACAAGAAAACAAACGAAGTGAGTATAATCAGCGTATAAAGTTGCTCTAACCATAAAAAACAATTGGCAATAAAATAAAAGTTGTTAGAAACAATTGCATTGTGAAAGTAATAACGCGTAGGATGTTCCTACATACACCTAGAAAAATACTAATTGTAATGTGTGACAACTACTAAATCAGCTTCTAAATTTCAGGTGCTGGTGTCTTGTCTTGAGTTGGAATGAAGAACACATGAATTGTGAATGGGAAAGGTCAAAGCCACGCACGGCAAACGCAGGTAAATGCTTGCCAGTTGGTGTTTGCCGCCATGAATGTACCAGAAGCTGGCAGCAAGCATCCGTGAGTGTCAGATTGTGCAATTCACTTACCCGAAAGGGATTGACGTGCGGCATGAAGATGGCATACTTCTTCGAATCGTACGACACCACATTTTCGAGCAGGCACACGAACACGATGAGCGCAATGCCCATATGGTGCAACTCCATGCTGCGAGCACGAATGCGGAGTGTGAAATCGATGCCAAAGAGCGAACGCTGGCGCTGCTGATGTCGGGGATTCGGAACGCGCGCCGCTTCGTTCCTGCGCTGCCAGCAGAGAGGCACTCCTCCGCACTTCGTTGCAGGTTCGCAGGCGTGAACGCCGAGGAGACAATCGGCTGATGGTGTTCGCAAGTTCACAGAGAAACACACGTCTGACGTTCGACTGTGACGCGTTCTTCGCTTGATTCCCTCCAGCTCCTGCTGAGCGACGATTTAATTCGGTGGTCGGGCCTTCACGTTTCGGGAATCTCCCGCGATAACGCGAGTATGAATACAAACGCTATTCGTTTCAGCAAGTACTGAAATTAACGCGTGTGTACGCAGGTTATTTGAATGCACAGGTCGCCTAAACCAGTGTACACGCGGTGTAGATCAGAATAATATGGAATGACGAACAATTCAGACGGGTACTCCATTTATATTCAGTTTTCTAGGTCCTTTGCACCTCTCAATCTTTACCTACTTGCTTAAGACGATTCTCTTTTATCGTTTGACTTCTCTTTGCGGTTGTTGTTTTTCTCCCGAAAAGTACAAATGAAGATTTCTATGATTACTGGAGTAGAACTATTTCGCTGAATGAATTTCTGTGCGCTCATAATGATTGAGGTATTTCCTAAAAAATATTCGTTTTGAACTGATTTCGTAGAAATAGCTTTATTTCAAACGCCTACATAATTTCTCATTTGTTTCAATTTACAATTGTTATTGACATATTTCTTAATTTTGGATTCAAATGTGCACCGTCATGCTATATTGCCCAATGCAATGCAGTTGATGTAACAATCAATGACTAATTTATTATTATAAATGTAGTCGCTTATCAGACCCAAATTTGAATATTAATCAAGCTACCAAACCAATATTTTGTAAGTATTCGAAAAATACATATTTGATATGCAAACGAGAATTGTGCGTCAAAGTTAGTGACACGTCATATTTCAGTATTAGAGATAACACAATGGGTGATAACGTGATAAGTTTGGGCGTTTTAATTAGCGCATTTATTATTGCACATTTCTATTAAAAGATGGCAATATTCTACGCTAGGTTACTTTATCATTCCAATTTACAAATTCAATAAAATTTCAACCGTCATGACTTAAAATCAGCCAAATTTTATAGTTGACAATCCAGTAGAGTACAGACTCTTTATCGCTCGTGTAAACGTTGTAAAGTACAAAATATTATCTTTATATTAATATATAATATAAACCACCATAAAATTTCTATAGTTAACCTAAATTATTGACACTTGTCAATTCAATTTTACAGTTTATTGGATGATTATTTGGTTGCCTAACAAAATACTATTTACCGAAAATGACGAAATGCATTTTAGATATTGTATCACTACTTCTTCATTTCTGATTTCTCTTGATAATAAACTGTGAGAAACTATGAGAAATTAAAATATAATTTTCTTCTTAAATTAATACAATTGCATTATATGCAATAACAAAATAGAAGTTTATATGATGACTTGTATCAGCAATTTTAGTCATCCCATTCATCTTCTGTGGATTCAGATACATCACTTTGTGTTGGAGGTGGTGGAATCATTGCTGATAACTTATCAACCACAGTAGGATCCTCTTGCTTATTACCCTGTATTCCTTTCCTTCTCATTGACAATTTTGCATGCAAGTCAGCCATCAAATCTCCAGTCTAAAATATCAATCTCACAATAATGGACAATTAAAACAAATAACTGTATACAAACAGGAGCTACTTCTTTCTTTGGGGCTGGCTGTGCAGACTTTGATTTCAAACTCTTTGGTCCTCCAGCATTCCTAATAGCCTCCATTAAATTTGCTCTGCTATTATCAGCAGCTGGCACAACAGTTGGTTTTGTAGTTTCCCTCACAGTATTAACTACTGGTTCAGTAATCGGTGCAGTTACCTCAACCTGTCTGTGATCAACAATTTCTTCATTTACATTTTGATTGTTAACTGAAATTTGTGTTTGATTAGCATTGGTGGCTTCCTGTACTTTGATTGATGTTTCAATTGGATTAACATTGTCTTCTTGATTCCCATTTGTGGTTGTTGCTGGAGTATCATCAATATCTGGCAAATCAGGTATAACACTTGAAAATGTTGAGCTTATTGAGGGTGCAATTGTTGGCTCCCTTTCTATATTGTAACGTAAATCATCAGCAATTCCTTCAAGATCAGGCAAATCCAATGGCACATCAATTGTTGGTACATTTCCTAAATCAGGTGAGTAGAAGTAATTCTCTCCAGGATTTTGTCGAACATTGATTCCTTGTGTCAGAGAAAAGGGAGCTGCCCCAATATCAACATCATCATTTGCATTCTTTTCTGCCTTCTTATTAGCACTTGTTACACTGGTATTTGATTTATCATGTGATGAGTCCTTATCATAGGGATTTTTCCCAGTGTTAAACAACAACAGATCATTGATTGTTTCAATATCATTGGGCATACTACCAAGACCTGAAAAGTTACCTCTTTGCTTCTTCTGCTTCAAGTTTACATAGTAGAATTGTAGTGCTTCTTGAGGTTCATCACTAACTTGACTGGATTTGTAATTGTAATCAAATCGTTCAATTGGAAGTATTTGTTTGGAATCATTGAAAACTGATTTGTATTTTTGATTCACATGTTCAGCAGGGTACTTGCTACTAGAGAATACCAGTGTGGCCTTCTTAGCTCCTGCCAGTTTATCCAATTTGGTTGATGCATTGTTTATTCTTTGAGTAATAGCATCCACTTGTTTCCTGTTTTGAGCAATTCGATCATTTATTCTCTTAAATATGTCTGTTGAGACGTCTGCCAGGTAATTGAGAGCCTCGGCTATTTGGACTACTGTCTCTTCTCTTCTTAGATTATGTGGAATTACGGGCACTTCGTATTTTGCATCCATCTTATACCACTCGTGTAATTTTTGCAAATTTTACAATGTTTGGATTTGGAGTGGATCAACTTGGCTATGAAGAAAAATAGAAATCTGCTACCTGTATATTGCATACCGTAGACGGACCTATAGAGTACGCTGTCTTCAGCCACTATTATCTTTCCTTCAAAGCAACGCGCTAACTTCATTAAGAATATACAGAGATTGAGAAGTATAACTATTGTAACCGAACCAGTAATTCAAGAAAAGAAAAATTTTTGATGACTGAAAATGAGTAATGACACACGGACATGCTGTATAGCCAAAAAACTGCTTCGGTGACCCTGAGACACGTTGCTTTGGCGAGCGCAGCGAGGCGCTGTCTACCCAAAAATATATATGGAGGGCCATAATCTATTTACAACATGGCCGATCAAATCACCAGGGGTGCAGTAAGGAATCCAAATTCGCTGCCGATTTACAATGGCGAATTGTATTGTACCACCATGGCCCGCCTCTGGATCCTCTAAAGTTTGAGTGTTTGCTTACTACGCATGCGTTTTAATTAAATACATTTTTTAGGAGGCTTCATTTATGTTTACATTATAGGCATAGGCAATGCTACCTCCAAATACAGATTTTGACGCCACGCTTACAACACCAAATATGCGAAATATGTTTTGAACTAAAGTGCAAAAAGGGTAAAAAAGGCACTTGTGCAAGGAATTTTGGAAATGTTGTATAAAATACACTTTTAGCCGGGATTATAACTATCATGCGTCGCGAGATATTAAATAAAAAGCAAAGAAAATAAGAAAATATAAGGCGTATTTGAAAACATAATTGCATTGATAACCCTAATCAAAAATGAAAGTCGCACAAATTTGTTTAAATGCGAATAATTGACACTTAGAAATGGAATTTGTGCGAATTTAAAACGAAAAATGATCCACGCTTTGGTGCTAACTACTAGGGCATTAATTACTTAAACTTACTAATAAATAAAGAATTAAGAATCACTAATAAATAATGGATATTTGACGTTCCCAACTATTGATTTTACGTACAGAAGTAAAGCACTAATAATATAAATAAATATAATAATAATAATATAATAAAATACTGTTATGAAGTTATTCATTCAATATAATATTCCTTCAATTGGGTATAAATTACAAATATCAAGATAGACTTACAAAATTTCTTAATGCCTTTCGTTGGTCCTTTCACTTTCTAGCATGTGACAAAAATGTTTGCGCTGCGAAAGTCAAGTGTATAATAATTAAATACAAAAACTGCCGAGAGTAAAAGTAATTAATATGTACAAAATGAAGTCTTAACATAAGAATAAAACATACAAGCGAAATACGTTTCTTTTATGATGCGGTAATTCATTGAAACAACGAGTAAATCGTATCCATAATTGAATTCTCTTTGGTGATAAATGAGCCAAAAGTTGGGAAGGTTAAACTCCCGCAAAACTTTTCAAACCAATCGATGTGAGTTCGGATATGCCACGCGTGAAATTATGATCATTTGGCGAAGAGTTTCTCTCGGAGGTCGGCTTTCCCTTGCCACCTTTCTTCTTTTTCGTCTTCATGGTGCGCAATGTTGTTGCTATTGTTGGCGCCTTGCGCGCTGCAGATGCGTTCAATGAGGACAGCGATGGCCGTACATCCACATCCTCATCCGCATCCTCATTGACTGACTCCTCATACAATTTATGGTTTTTGGGCAGTGCGACTCGCGTCGCGTTGATGTTCGATGACGATGCCAAAAAATCCAGGTCTTCAATGGAGGAGTAATCGTCAGTGTCTTGAGCTCGTTTATTCGAGAACGCTGTCGCTTGGTCGTGATGATGAACTGGTGTACCATAAGATGTTACAGCACCAGGAGTGCTGTAACTCACCGTGTGGGAATTGTCATATGATGGCATCAACCCAGCAAATGGTGGGACATCGTACCCATTGGAGCCGAAACTTGAAGAATATGATGGGTTCGAAGGTGCTGGCTGACTGTAAGATGTGTGGTAATTGGTCACATCCGGGATGGAGTACTTGTTTGATGGTGGGTTGTATGTGGGAGCTGGTGCCCCGTAGTTTTGCACTGGAGGTCCGTAGGAATTTGATGGGGGACCGTAATTTTGAGATGGAGGTCCGTAATTTTGTGAAGGTGGTCCGTAGTTGTTTGATGGTAGTCCGTATGTTGAACTTGGAGGACCATAAGATGAACTTGGTGGACTATACGAAGGTGGTGGTTGTGGGGCTCCGTAATTTGTACTCGGAGGACCATATTGAGTTGATGGAGGTCCGTAATTTGTTGAAGGTGGTCCATAGTTGGTTGCTGGTGGTCCATAGTTGGTACTCGGTGGACCGTAACTTGGTACCGGGGCTGGAGGACCGTAGGTGTTTGATGGTGGCCCGTAACTTTGAGATGGAGGACCATAATTTGATGAAGGTGGTCCGTAATTTGTTGATGGAGGTACATAACTAGAAGATGGAGGTCCGTAAGTTTGGGATGGAGGACCATAACTTTGTGGTGGAGCCCCATATCCCGTGCTCGGCGTGTAACTAGTCAATGGCGTACCGTATTGATAAGATGGCGGCCCGTACTTGGGTCTTGGTGGTCCATACTTGGGTTTTGGAGGTCCATAACTTGTCTTGGGAGGCCCATACGATGGTTTCGGCGCTCCATATCCAGTTGGTGGTCGTCTAGGCTTCAAGGGCACTCTGTAGATGACAACTGGAGGTTCCCTCTTCGCTCTGGTCACATTAGGAAGCACCCCAACATCAATCACTTGAAGAACCCCATTGGTAACATCCTCTCCAGCGTTCACCACGTCCCAAAACACGACCATCCAGGTGATCTGAAAGCAAACATTGTGTTATTGGAAACTCAACACTTTTACAAGAAAAAACTCACTGCCACTGAAGTCCACGCACATTTCCGCACGAATCGCATCGTTGCACTAAATCACTCTCTGCACGTTCACTGCGCGCTTCAATGAGCAAGCAATTCGTGTCCGTTCCGAATGGAGGAAGCAATCGGGGCACGCACGCAGAATGCGGGAAACGCAATGAGGGAGATAACTTCGGATGGAACACTTTTACGATTATGCATAACGCGCACGAACGATTCCTCGCGCGCGCTCAACCACCGCCAGCATTGTAGACGCGCTGCGCGTGCTGAAGACACTGTTGGTGATGCGCGCCGAGATGAAGTTTATATTCGACTGCTAAACAACAACAAACAAGTGCTCGGTGCGCGCCTTTCGATGAAGGTGCGCGCACGATGCGCACGATTCCCTCAAGTCGACCACCACGGGCTCTTCATGCTGCTGAAGAAGTCTCGCTAGTCGTGCATACCAGATGTGCTCAATGAGGATGACTTTCATGGGTTTCATGGACAAGATGAATGCAAATTTATGTGCTTCGAATGATGAAGTTGTATTCTATTAATTAATTGACTCATGTTCTTAAAAAAAGCATTTAAAAATGAAGGAACAATAACTAGGAAAACATCTGAGGTACATACTTGAGGTACATTTATGACATTTCTTCAATGGACTTCACAATTTGCTAATGCTATTCAGGAAATTGAAAGACTAATGTTAATATCAATAGCTTTGCGGATTTTATGATTGAGCTTGAAAAGTCAAGTTAATGATGTTATAATGCAATAAAATTTAATAAATGATCCATCGTTTTCAATATATTAAGAATTTCAAGGTGCTTGTCCATTCCAATCCCAATACAAAATGAAAAATTTCTATTTCATTCAGTTTGAAATAGAAATTTACCGACAGAACCAAAAAATGTGAAGTATTTGTGGAATTTTGAAGATAAATATGTTCATGATGGAATATTTTAAAAAGTACAAGTTGTAAATGTTTGCATTAAAATTCAGAAATAGAAAATCACAATAAATTATAATTTTCTAGTAAAGAATTTCTTTCATGTATTCAAATATTTGAATTTCTTTATATTTTTTCTGTAAGGTATATAATTTTCAAATCAAAAATAATAATATTTTATCAAAAAGAAATATTTGCGAATGAGAAACTTATTTGCAACTAAAGATTAATGCATAAACCGCAAATTAGAAAAGCATAAAATTTCTTCCAACATCATTGAACCTTCCGTAAATATCAAAAGTGTATAATTATCTTGATTACTTTCATCAAAAAATATTTTGTAATTACGCTTTATGACATTCTTACAAAAAGTTTCGCTTTTCCTCTTTGCAAATAAATAATGGCCAACAAAGATGTGAACATATTATTTCAATTAAGTGCTCGCAGATGAAATTTTAATTCATTCAAAAAGTGTCATAATATTTCAAAGTGACAGAAACATTTGGCATTCGTCGTATTCAGTATATTGACCCGGATGATATCTGAATTTTTGTCTCAATGGAAATTTTTATTACCATTTCATCTTTATGGGATATTCTTGATTCTTGATTGTTTTAACAGCGAGACGACAGGTTAATATTCGGAAATTTTAGTGAAGAAATTGAATGAATGAAATAGAATTCTTGAAATTCTTTTATACAGTGGTATCTCATTTGATGAAAAATTTAGATATTCAAGAAAAGTTCTTTCTCAGTCTTTTTGATTCTTTTGAGATCAGTTTTTTTAACTTTATATGTTTTGAATCATACTCTAACTTCTTCCATAAAGATTTTCCAAATTTGAATATAATTACAAAATTTTCTGCAATTAAATTAAAGTGTTATCTAAAAAATATCAATTTCAAAGCAAGTTCTGGATCATATTCTTAAACAATAATTGAATTAAGTAGCACAAAATCTCAAAATTAAAAGCTAATTGGATTGAAATTATGTTACTTACAATTTCATATTATTTTCTATTACATAATTTTGAAGATTTTATTAATTAATGGTCATGCAAAGTATAGAAATGAAGATAGTTCTTAATAGATTTATTATATATATATATATATATAACAAATTTATTAAATATAATTGGAAATTATTCAACATTTGATGATACATGACTAGTTTAATGTTGTTGAAATTTTGTAGGTTTAGTTATTATGGATCAGTTTGATTTATTATATTATCCTGTATATACTTTTTGATAGGGATTCTGATACTAGTATATTTGTTAATACTAGTAAAGAAATTTAATTAATAACAAAATAATGATCATTCTTTTCTTTGTTATAAGGTAGTAATAAATTTTCTTAGTCGACGACAATGAAATCATAACTGGATAAAACTGTTGTTGAAAATTAGGCAAATTTTTTAAGTGAAGCTTGAATATAATCTTTTATTTTACTTTTTTCATTAAGTTTTTAAGAACATCTACAAATAAAATTTCTATGTGACCTAATTTATTTTTTACTTATCTTTACTATATTAACATAAAGATCACATGTGATACATAAAATCAGTTCAAAATGTTAGTTATAGGAAGGTCTAATTAAAAAAAATTTTAGACTTCTGACGATTTTATTGTGATATGTTTTTTCATTTAATCAATAATAAATACTACATGATTTTATTTAATATTAATTTCAATCTGTGTTTATTTGAAATCAAATTTACCATTGAAAATTAATTCCTTTAAAAATTCTTCATTAACCTGAAAGGAACTCTAAAAAGAAAATAAAAAGTGAAGAAAAGTGGTTATTAACCCATTTACGAACTTCCTAAACATATATGAACAATATGTTTTATACAATAACAAAACGTTTGTAATTGCATGCTCGTACAATATTGTGATTGCATTGCATACAAACTGCCCTCATATTACACAACGACAAATGCAATATGCACCAGCAATAAATTGGTTTTATCACAAATTTCTCGTCAATCGAAAGTTTTTCATTACAAAATAGACGCATTTGAATACCTTCCACTTACATAAGTACTAATTCCCATTTATTGTTCGCAAAGATCGACTATTTGTACAGCAAAACGCTTTGTATTGCGTTATTCCATCGTTGCTGTACAATTAATTTTATTACCATATGCATAGTTACAACAATTTCTTGATACTCATCGTATTTGTAACATTTAGTAATTATATTGCGAATGTGTGTTCTTAAATATCAGGTTGATTTAAGGACTTTTGAGTTGTTTAATTTTTAATTATTTTTTGAAATTGAAATTGTATTTTTCAATAACAAATAGCAAGCTTCAAATGAAATGCTTCTGTGAAGATTCTCATAAGTTGATAAATTGCTATTTTTTCACTTTGGTAAAATGCAAAATCACAAAACTGCTCCGAATTAAGTCAAGGGCAACTAAATATAATTAATTATTATTAATTTTATGGCGCGTAAAGACTGTACTGGGAAATATTTGTTAATTATTTATGAAGTTAATTCTAAAAGATCAACTTAGCAATATTCGATTATATAATTCCCAAAAATATCTCATGGGAAAGAAATCATATGCATTAACAACAATTACTTGTTGCATCATAATTTAACAAAACAAATAATAAGTTGCAGTTTTCGCAATAGTAAAACAAAAAAATTCCCAAAATTATTTTGTAATATGAACCACAATTTTTCTAATATTAATTTAGAAAATATGAAATGCAATTCACTATTTCTTAAATAATAATCCAGTTTCCGTAGTTTCTCGATAGGTGAATAATATGTTTATAACATCAGAATATTGATATTATTAATGCAGTAGTAATTATTACTCAGTTTATAAATATTACTTAAATCAACTTCAATTGAATCTGAATTTAATGTAATGCTTTCTGAATTACAAATGACAATTTCTGAATGGTATTTCATGAATCAGAATTTTATTTATAACATTCTGATTTACAAGTTACATTTCCTCGTTTGCATTTCACTGATTTGAAATGCATTTGATACTTTCGCAATTTCATTTAAAATTCTAAATTTTCTTTTTTCTGAAATGCAACCGATGCTTCTGAATTACCACTGGAAAAGATCGACTTTCTTGTTCTTAAAAATGACATTCAAATCCAATACATTTACTCAAACATGAGAATACATAATAAAATAAGCAATAACGAGCAAATAATTTATTTATAATTGAATTTCTCCTTTTTTATTTCTTCTTGCCGAGAGCCGCTTCTTCGTTCCTTCTTTCATCGGATGCGCGCACTTTTACGCTTACGAGAAACTTTCGTTTGCATAGTTTTGCTCATTGCCGCGCAAACCAGCTGAATATTTCATTCAACACGTCTTCGGCTGTTAATTGCGGAGAACAAGAGTGAATTTCGTGACCATTTGCATATGCCAGCTCGATTCACAAAATATCAACTCGTCGACGAACAAAACAACGGTATCATTTGTTCGTCGTTGCCTGTCTTCCTTTTACTATACACATGTTCGGGCGTACGTATTGTTGTATATTTGTTGCTTTTATAACATTCACCAAGTAAAAAGTAGTCGTGAGTAACGAGCAGCTACAAGAAAAAAACCAAGCGGAACTGGAACAATTGTTAGATAAATAAAATTCGGTCAATGCTTGACTACGAACACAGCGACTTGTCAATTGTTACATTTCGTTATGCGCTTTGGACTTTTTATTTTCGCACCGAATTTCGTTACAAATGCGCGTATAAACGGTTACATCAGTGTCGATGTAATTTGCAAATTGGATTGTTGATGCTTGTTAACGCTTTTGTGATGTACTCTATATAAAAGTAATTTTTCTTTTATGTGGGCAAACCACTCATTGATGTGTAATGAACAATATCGAATAACAATAATAATAAGTGAACGTAAAGCGGAACTTTATTAACAATTTATTAATAAGCACTTTCATCACATTTTTTATAATTATTTATATTCGCCAATTTATTAAATGGTCCGACAATGAAGAAATTAGTCTTGCTTTAATAAATAAATAAACAAAATAATTTCATTTTATCTTTTTTCCAGATTTTACTTTCTAAAATGCCAAGTGTTGCCCTCTGTTGGCGAAAAATCAAATCGAAGTTATGTTTCAAATCAATTTTTGGAGGTCCTTATTTTTGACGATTTTTTCTTTCTACAAACATCGTTAAATAGTTTCTAAAAAGTAATTTGCACTCAAGACTGAAAATGAAATCAGACAATAACAAAACGCGCCCAAATTGCAGCATAATGAGTGCATCATGCGCGTCCTACTTGCGCGCCTAATAAATCTGCGCAACATTGTTTTATGCAAATTGCAGACGCTCAACAACTGACGATTGCTGACCCAGCGCTCGTTTTGCACGCAGAAAAGAAAGTGAATAGGCCATCAGCAACTGGAGTTATGATCTTTTACTCTTAACCGACAGCAGCGATCTAACCATTCCGCCAATCAACGAGCGTTTGTCTGATCGATAAATGGATAAGAATTAATATAAAATATGCGCGTTGAAATTGCCCGCAGAGAAAGCGCAAAATTTATCAGCTAATGGATACATTGCAATTTATTATAGTATACCTGTGCAATGTAAATACATTACCAGCATAACAACATTGTTTTGTACGATGATTTTCTTTCCATTTTGACATTTTTCATCCTTGAATCAACATTCACTGATGAAATCAACGAGAATATTAATTTCTACTCGTGATTTATTTCGTTTGAAAATCTTTACAGAATACTTTGGTTTGCATCTTTGCTAGTTTAATTCAAAGTTTCCTCTATAGGTGTCGCTAGGAGTATATTCAATTCTCGGTGGTGTTTAATAACATCACAAGATGTCGCTATATGACTCAAAAATTAAAAAAATTAATTTGTTGGTAAATTGGAAAGATAAATTTTTGATTATCAATTAGATTCGTAAAAATCAATGAAATATTCTCGCAGCAATAAAATATTTTGCATGTCTATAAGGAAATTATGCAAATTAATATGATAGGCAATAAAATTTTGTTAATTTTCATTGCAATTATGATGCAATTAAAATGAATTAATGCGCAGAACCTAATGCGCAGGACGTAGAAAACGTCTCGGGTTTAATTGGATGCCCTCTGCCTCTCAAGAACGTAAACGTAATTTATGCAAAACTACATTAACTGATTAATTAATTGTGTAATGCTATCAGATTTCCAAATGTTTAACACAATTGCATAACCGACTAAAAGTCGAATTTCTCGGATGACATTTATGAGCAGGCATTTTCCGTTTCATATGGCTTTGAAAATGTAATTAATTAATCTGCGACTCATAAACATTTGCGGAGCGTATTGAAAGTTAATGTGTTTTTCTGTTTGTTTACCCATATTTTAGTCACCTAATTAAAATAATTAATGAACTTATTTTTAACTTGAAGTCAGCAATTTTAGGGTGTGGAATTTTTTATTTACCAATTACTTTTTACAACATTTTCTTCTTCGTTATGCAACATATATTGCACGAAATTCAATTAAATAATTTCATTCAGCACATAACATTTATCAATAATCAAAGAATATCAAAAATAGAAGATAAACTGGTACTTTATTCCTTAATCACACTTATAATTGAATGGAGATTATTTTTGGCGTATTTGGTGTGTTTCGCACAATAATTTTAACCAAAAATATTTTAGTAAAAAAACAAAAGAGAAGTGATTTAAATGAAAACAATACCAGTTAATTTACCAATCTGCTGACGCCTTTAGTTTTCAACCAATTTGCGTTTCGAATGTAAATAGTTTATAGCTGTAATATTAATAAATAATCTGCAATTAGTATTTTTATAGCTATTTTTTCCATATCGAATCGCTTCGTTTGATTAATGACAAAGGTGCCTTTTGCGTCGATTCATTAAATATTCATTTATCAAGTGATTGCTTCACGAGTGTGGCCATTCTTACATATTTGATTAGAAATACAGCGTCCGAAATTTGATTGAATCAAATCCCATTCGCGGGGGAATGCAGCCAAATTTTTGGAAGGTCAAGGTCAATTCTAATGTCGAATTAATTCCCATGCAGTTTCATTCGCTAATTAGCTGCACAGATCTTATCACATAAATTAGAAGTTATGTAAGTGTTTTGTTTCGTTTTTTTTAATTGTTGAATATTCAAACAATAAATATTTGTTGTTTCCGTTTGGCATGATACTTGGTAATTGAGAAATTTTATTTGGTAGGTTAGTTTAAAAATGTTTCATTTCAATAAAAAAGATAAGTAGATAAATATGGTTCCCTGATAAATTTAACAATTTTTATTTAATAATTTTGTGAGAAATACAAAGTGTTAAACACATTTTTCGAGATTGAATACATGCAATAAATTATTATCTCGCCGGAAAAAAGTTGGCACAATGATACAAGAAGTTACAAAATTCAAAATTGTTACCACAACTTCTGATATATGTCTAATGTCATAACTAAATCGTCAGAATTTCGTTTGAGCTGTCACATTATGATTATGTTTTTCAAACTTTAAATATTTGAAACCTTAGTAACCAGAGCACTTTATTTTGCGAGTTGTCATACATTTCTCTGACTTGTAAAATGAGAGCTTTTCATTTCAGCAAAATGTACGTCATTTATTTAACATGTGAATAATATTCAATTTTAGTTACTAATAAGACGAATAGTAATAGTAATCCTAGATTATATATACGCTTCACAGAAAAAATTTGTTTGTTTATATTTCAACTATTAAATGAGAATGTAAGTGAGTGTTTCAGAATTCTACTATAAAAACAGAATTAAAAATTAAATTAATTATGAATAATTATTAATTGTATTAATTTTATTAAATCATGCATGGTTTTCTTTTTTGATTCATCTAAAATTACTAAGAAATCTTAGTATCAATTTAATTTGATTTTGTAGAAAATGACAATAAGAAACGATTAAAACTGTTATTACAATGTAAATAAGGGTCTGCTTAATAAAATGGACGAAGATTATCAAAGCTACAAAATATAAACAGATAAAAATTACTAATGTAAATTAGTTTAAATGGACATGTTAATAAATATTAATAAATCGTTATCATTTTGGCACTAAATACAAGTAAAAGTGAAAAAATTAAATCGTTTTTTATTAACCTAATACTATAACAAAAATATGAAAAGTGCTGCCGAATGTTGTGAATATTATATTATTACAAAAAAAGTTGTTTTAAAAAAGAATATTAACCACATTTCAAATACTTTCTTTTATTTCTGATAAAATATTTTGTACGTAGATTAAAAATAAAGGATTTCATGAGATATTATCATGAAATAACGCTGTTTTTGGAACCGCTACCACAGCAAAAATACCACTATATTTTTGTAATAAAAAAAATAATTAAAATTATTTAATTCATATGAAAAATACAAAAAAGTCCTCCCCGGCGGGGAATCGAACCCCGATCTCCCGCGTGACAGGCGGGGATAATGGCCATTATACGAACTCCTAACCAGAGATCTGACAGAGCAAAAGAACAAGCACGAAACAATGAAGGTAAGAAACAAATGCGAGACCACCACCTCATTCAAATGCTTGTTAACAGACAAACGCCAAGCCA
>JARJDZ010007324.1:0-10933 GCA_030264555.1 Aleochara sp. GC000083
GCTCCATATAAGGGATCTTCCTTTTACCAGAAAAGATCACCCACTCCGTCTTGTGGGGGCAACTTCCAAGCATGTCGATTCGAACCAGGTCCTGGATGTCCTTAGGGTACCTCGCGCGAGTAATAACCGCTAGGTCGTCGGCGAAAGCTTGGAACGCGACTCCCTCTGGAAGGTCCAGTTTAAGCAAGGCGTCATATTGGATGTTCCAGAGCGCAGGTCCTTAAATGGATCCCTGGGGGGACTCCCCGCTGTAGCTTTCCAAACACCGTCCCGTACGGTCCGGAGTACGTGTCCTTCCCTTCAGGTATGATGTGATGACCGCCTGCAGGTATGTCGGAGTATCTTGGTCCTCGCATGTCCTCAAACCGTTCTGGTGATGTTATACACCGCGTCCAGCGTTGAGCATCTCCTCCTGAAACCAATTTGGTTAGGTGTTAAGTGCCGTGGTTCGACTCCGACCCGCCATTAAGATGGCGATATTCGGAATTCCGTCCGGTCCTGCGGCTTTCCTCGTCTTCATTTGGGCTGCGACGGTAAGCAGCTCCTCCTCTGTGACCGGGTCTACCTCGAAATCGCCCTGGAATTGCCAGAGATTCGGCCCGCTGGGATGTCTCTCTGGGAATAGCGAGGCCCGCTGAGCAGTCGCAATGTCCCGTGGTACTGGCTTGACGAGGCGTTGCATGATTAGTAGGGCATAGTGGCCGAACCTCAGGCACTTGGGGCAGCGGCCAATTGGCTGTTCTTAAGCGTCATCCTGATCTTGATGCCCCACGCCTTGGTGATCGTCGCAGCCTCGGGAAGCAACGCCGTAGTTGTCACGTAGCCGTTGCATCCTCTCTTGATGCGACAGACCTCAAGATCCATCAGCTTACCTGACTCTGTTGTAATGGCCAGGGCGATTTCCTCTTTTGTGGTGGTCTCGTCAAGGTCGTTGACCAGGCCGTTCTGGAGGCATCTTTGATGTCTTGCTTGACTGCCTCCGCGAGTTCGGATTTCATCGCCCTAGTAGCCGCTGCGTATGAGTCCCCCTTGACGAGTAGGACCTTCTTCGGATCTGGTCGAAGGGTGCGCTATTTACCTGCTGGGATACATGATGGAGGATCCACTTTATATCGGCGTAAACCACTTCCACCAATTTCCTCACCACCTTGCCCAAGATGTCTAACGCAGAGCCCATATGGACTGTTCTTCGGTGGCCCTTCATGAGGAAAGCCCTGAGATCCCTCAAGACCGCGGCCGTATCTGGCGTGTACTGTTTTGCATGGCCCCCTACTAGAACCACGGGATCCTGTCGTCTCCTCTGGATCCCCTCCGCATCGAGGCCTGTTTGGCAATCTTCAAAGATTGCGAGTTTGTCGAATTCGGGTTTGCCGTCATCCAAGAGCGCCGCCATATGGGGGTACATAGGAAGGAGTGATCTTACCAGTCTCGATTCCTCCCAATCGGCAACGTCTACCATTAACACCCTGACCGGTATTTCGCCCCATTTGGGAAAGAGGACCCTTTCACCGTTAGTTACCTTTTTATTTTTAGGTCGATGACCTGCTTCTGCACTTCGACCTCGGCGTCGCTCTTCATGAGGTTGGGGACCCCCGCCTCTTTGTAGCTCTTCTTTAAGAGCTGTCAAGCATCCCTTCAATTCAGGGATGACTGCATTCAGGACCGTTGACGTGTTTTGGGCGATGAGGCTGTGGAGGCGGTTTACCAACTCTTCCATTGCCTCATGCGCGCTTACCTCCTACGGAGACTTCCCGCGTCAAGGTGTCGGCCACGGCGGCGGAGTCTTATACCCTGCCTTCTGAAACTTCTGAAAGTGCTCAAGCCTATTCCGAAGCTCAGGATACCCTTGGAAGCAACAGTGCCGACGAGTGAACTGAATTTCCGTCTCGACCTCAATCGTCTGGAAACCCAAGCCCCCTAAGCAGCCATTTAATGTTGTTGCTGACTGCTGTTTTCCAAATGTTGCCTATCACATACACAGTTGCCAGTATAATGAAGCCGTTAAAGATACGACCCTTCTGCGCAGTAAACTGAGAGCAGAAGAATTGATTTGTGCCGGTGAGGATTTTATCGCGGAGCAGATCGTAGTTTTTTTGTGTGTTCAAGATATTTGTAGCCGCGTGTGACTGCAGGCACAAAATCACTAGCTCTTCCGTACTAACCACAAACTCGCGAGTAGCACTTTCAAATCACGTGTCGTCTTCGTATGGCACTTGATGTCGTCCATGTACGCGATCACGTGATGTTTGTTTTTGGTTGCCTTGATGATGGCTCGTGACTCCGTGAGGCGTTCAAGTATGAGGCTGTTGTTAACATGTATAGAAAGGTGTTCTTGAAGCACTATTTGAAGACGCGTTCAAAGTTTTTGCAAAGATTTCGCCCTGTGACTCACCCTGCCCATGCGCACACATATCCCTCCGGCACCCGCCATTGTGTACCGCGCAGATATCCTCAAAACCCTCCTTAAGTGGAGCTCATCCGTGTCCCATACAGATGAGTCATAATTCAGAAACACAAACAGCGTCGCCCGCGTCTAACAGATAGTAAATTGTCTTCGCGAGCTGCTCCCCTTGATCCCACCTCAAGTTGTTTGGATTCCATCCTCTTGGTGTTCTTCTCTTGGTTGATTATTTGCCTTGACATAAGCGAGCACGCTCTTGTTACAATCTAAAGGAGTTAGATTAGCTACGTGCAAAGCATACCAGTACGGAAAGCTCCCAATGCAAGTATGGTACCCTGAAGGTGGATACTCTTCAGCATCCTCATAGTACTTTTCCTTGTCGATGAAACATTTTCGACTGCGACCACATAGGTATTGAAAAAAAATTCACTCAGCGACCCCCAGTCTTGCTGAATTGCATGTATAACGTGTGGTTATCGTGGTAAATAAAAATTTGGCTACTAGTCGAGACGAAGCAAGGCAAGTGCACGACAAAAATTTAAAAAACTACCACTGCATGAGCCCCATTGGAGGCAGGAAAGGCAGCGGAGCACACTCACAATAGTCCACTCACAATATATCCGTTACGTGTCGTTTCCACCGCAAGCCGGGATCAACCGTAACACCAAGTAGCTTCGCGTGATATACCACCTTTATATCCGCATCTCTTAAGGTGAGAGTAGGTTCGAGATGTGACAGACGTAATAGGCAGAAATTGACACAAAATGATTTCACCGTAGACAACCTAAAGCCACGGTTTGAAGCCAAGTCAAGTTGTGCCCGTAGAATACTGTGAAGTCGCCCACGTAGAGAACTCCGTTATTCTCATCAGGGAGACAATTGATGTAGGCCATCTCAATGTCGAGGAAAACCGTAGCAAAGATGATTACGATTTACGTAGGCGTGTTGAACAGCGCGTTCGAAGTTAAGCAGTGCTCCACCACCTACAAGCTCTTCTCGGCCTACGTGGCCACTCGGAGTACCCAATGGGCGGCTCCGGAGAGGTTGCTGTCACCACAACCTAAAGCGTATGACAAAGGCGATGGATGATACCAGCACAACACCATCCTTAATAATGTGCTCGAGAACACGCATCGGATATCAAAGAAGGCTTCGATAGCATGGTTTGGCTTGAATAATCTATTTGGCTCAGTTCTACATGAACACATCTTCAAGTCCCACATGAATGTTTGCCTGCCTGGATGAGGGATTCACGAAGGCAGCGTACTATGGGGACCCGTGGGTGTACGGAGCCTTTAAAATGGCCCAACTGACACTACAAAGAATGCCGGAGACGAGGGGGACTTCCCCAGGACGCCAACGGATGATGAAGGCATATTTCAAGGACCGCACGCTTCTAGTGGTGAAGGAAAGTAGGGAGCTAGGACCGTAGCTGTGGGGGATAGCCTATGATCCGCTCATACGGCTGCCGATAGATGCCCGACACGGCCACACTGATAGGCAGATCTTAACCATGTGGTATTACTATGGGGAGGGCCTGCAGATGGTGTTGTGTATATACTGACTTTACGTCGCCTTCTTTCTTAATACGATTTCTGCGAACACTCGCACCGCATCCCATACTACTGGGTCGCGCAAGATCCCTCCTCCAAATGCTTCTGACATTGGTTCCAGCTTGGATTGTTCCCGAAATTTCGCCCGCTCGTGGGTCGAGGTGGCACAGTCCCGGTGGGTGTGCTCTGCGTCGCCTTACAAGACCATTCACTCGTCTTAGAAACCAAACGGCGGGGAGAGTTTGACACATACAACGCGTGGTGCTTCGACACCAATGTGAATAACATCATTCCATTCGATGCCTAGATCCCAGACGCCAGCTCGACGCCAATCGAATGCTTCTTCGCCGACCGGTATAAACGCCAACCACCACAATGTACGATATCTGCGCTCGACAAGTACGGCGAGAAGTTATAAATGAAGTCAGAGGAGGGTCCCACCATTAACAAGTCATTAACAATGGATGCGATTCGCCTCTCTTCTTCATGGAAAACGCCTGGAGAAGATAAAATTCCTAATGCTCTTTACAAAATCTTCCCAGCAGTAAAAGAGTACGTTGTAGAGCACGTTGGCAAGTGTATCTCTGGCGAGTACATTCCCAGTGATAACGATGTGAGAGCAACTATCACCATGCTTCATAAGGTCGGCGACGAAGAACTACCCAGCAACTACAAGCCCATCGTATTGCTCAACATGGACTATGAACTGATGACCAAAATCCTGACTACCATCATCACCAAGTGGTTGGGTAGCAATGCCATTCCATCGGAGCAACTTTGTCGACCCGGTGTATGGGGAACCGTCCACGGACTGTTGATGGACAAGTCATTCGCACAGATGGCACGATTGCGCGGATTTTCCTTTGCCTCAGTCTGGTTTGATTTTCGTAAAGCGTTCAATAGCATTAGGCACGATGCTATTAAGAAGGTGGTAGTAGCCCCACCAATGCCAGAAAACATCAAGACGCTATACACCAGATTGATGAGTAATTGGAACATCAAGCTCTTGCGATACGATTCAGTACCTGTCAAAGCGATCAGAGTACGTAGTGGTTTATACCAAGGTCCCTTGATATACATACTCACTACTGCTGGAATAATCGAGCACAGCCACGAGATTATCCGCAGTATCGGAAAACATCAAGTCACTGGTGGACTCGGCTTCACGACAATTGAAGTCGAGACTGAAATACAGTTCATCAAACGAATACCGAACTTCCAGAAATTGAATAGAGCAGGATGCCGAACTCCTCTAGGGGACTTCGCACAAGTTAGGAAGAAGTATTCGTTGGATCCTGTTTAAATAGACAACAGCGCTGGGTTATTGAGCAGGATGTTAATTGCGCTGGTAAAGGAACAAGACACGGAGAAAAGGAGAGCAGTTATCCGCAAAAGGTGGTTGAGATGAGAGATAAGATAACATTCCCAGCCAATGCTATCTTCCACTGAAGATATACGCTCGAGCTCTGTAAAGATATCTTTCATCAACGCCGCTGTAGAGGAGCAACTTCAAAACGTCCGTGTCCGAACTGGCGGAAACCACAAATGCCGCTGAGGGTGCTCGCAGATCGAGACCGCATACCATATCACGAGCGCTTGCCGCATACACCTGATGCCATGATCGCGCCATGATATTGTTGTGTACTAGATCCTTCGCGAACAGCTCATCGGACTTGACGCTCCAGCAGACGTCATCAACAATCTGTCATTCGGCAAGGCGTCCCTAATATGTGAATTTCTTGGCAAGAACGGTCGTTGGTACAAATTCCGAGCTGGTCACTCGGTTGTAACAGAAAACCAGTTACACCACGACTAACCAGACCTACCATTCGACAAGTGTCGAAGTTCATGCCGGCCCAAAAAGTCTATTTTTGTTTTCGATATATCGATCACTCATCTCCGAAACTGCACCAATTCAGTGCAAAAATAGATAACACCAACTGAGGGCCATGCACAATGTCGTGTGGTCCTGTTTGTGTTTACGGTTGGGACATACGGCGAGGTGGTTGGTACCGCTGAGCATGATAAATTTAAGCGTGCCCTGTTAGCCATTGGTCTAACAGATTACAATACAATTGTTAGCCGCAGCGCATACAGTGTGTTAACATCTGCAAGTATGATACTAAAAACGCATTTAAGTCTGTGATGAGATTCGTAACCAACTGTGCTAAACCACTAGCCAAGCGCTAGTACACTATTGTCTAACTGTTACTGTTTGTTTATTTTATCTTATACTTGTTTTCACTGTACAACACTATAAGAAAGGCAATTGCCCAATATTAATGTCATTTCTTATAATTTGTATTGTTGCAATGTCCTTACAATATAACTGGACCAATGACAGCAACGTGTCCTTAGCGTCGCGGTGCCGCCCGCAAATGCAGGGGCTGCATATAGCAGTCCTACGTCCGCTCGTGTTAGGGACGATTGAGGCAATAGCCATTTACGCGGCTTTGGCCTCAGCAGCCACACTCGAGGACCCTCTCGCTCAGATACGCTGCTACCATGCGCCTCAGGTTGTCCAAGAACCCGCCGTCCAATTGCAGAGTTGAACGCGTTCTTCACGTCCAGGAGGACTATTACGCAGTGCTTGTTCCGCTGTTCGTTTGATGCTAGGTATTGCATCAACAGTGGACTTCCTTTGCGAAAACCTTACTGCTTCGGCGATAGTCCCCCTTTTCTTGCAGCTCCTCCTCGAGTCGATTAGCTATGATCCTTTCCGTCATACCCCATCGCCTTTCGGAAAGGAAGTTTTCCAACCGCTCACTTCACCTTCGGGGACTGGTACAATGTTAGCTTCCCGCAATTTGGTCCAGCTCTCGACGGGTTCGTGGGAATAGGGCCTGCGCTACTTCTTGGCTGTGCCGGTGTTAATATCGAAGGCCTGCTTCTTCCACATCTCTTTAGGACTTGCCTCTAGGCCCGACGCTGTTGCATAGCTCTTGCCAACTCGCTTGCTGTGCAATGTTGATCCTAAGAGCCTCTTCAGGTCGGTTCCGAGCAGCCGCCTTCAGTTGCCGTCTTGCTCTTTGTGCCTGCGGTCGTTTCTCGGCGACGTCCATGCACCACCAGTTGCGATCTGTTGCTGCTTGTAATCGTGGTTAATGCTTTGGCCGCTGAGGCAATCGAAGGTTTAACCATTCCGCCTGGCGCGCCACACTCCACACACTGTCAGCCCGAGGGGCAATAATGTGGCGGTCAAAGGCTACTATGTTGGTCCTTCTGGGGACTTGTGGCACTCCATGGCAGTCTGTTGGAAGTTCAACAGAAGCATTGGTGTTTTCTGAGTCAAACATGATCAGGTTGTGGTTATTACCTGTCTCGACGTCCAGGACCCGCCAGTTCCGGATATTGGTTCTTGACCATGACTCATTTACCTCGCTCCGCAGCACTACGTTCGCGCACAATTCAGATGCTATGCGGCTGTCCATGTCATGCGCATGCCCACTACTGTTGAAGTTTATCTGTAAAATCCTAATTTTCCCTCTTCGGGCTGAGGTTGGCGTTGGTCCTTGCTTACGGGTTGACTAGATTCTTCGGCTGGTGCGTTATCCGGAGTGCCTGCAGGCCTCGTTTTGACTGCCTCGACCGCTTGCCCTGGTACTCCGCATTTTGTGGAGTCCTGGCAGTACTCTCGGACAGGAAGTTGCTCA
This sequence comes from Aleochara sp. GC000083, assembly GCA_030264555.1. NCBI lineage: Eukaryota > Metazoa > Arthropoda > Insecta > Coleoptera > Staphylinidae > Aleochara > Aleochara sp. GC000083. The sequence continues at coordinate 7,608 of JARJDZ010007324.1, forward strand.
GGTGGAGTGTCCTTCTACTTCGCAGTCCTGGCAGCGTTACTGCTCTCTGCATCCTCGAGCCGGATGATCCGGCCCTTTGCAGCTCCCAGCTGTATCTTATCGCGTCCTTTTTTTGGCGGTTGAGCCTTACCTTGGCCCATCCCACCTTTATCCCCTTGCTCTCCAGTAGTGCTCAGATCGCTGGTTATAATCGTGGACGCTGTACCCGTGCTCCTAACTGCATTGCCGTTGATGCCGGTCGCTATTAGTTTTCTCAGTTTCTCGGCAGTGTCTCCTCCCTCAGGTACTTCCAGGAGTAGGTCCCCTTGGCGGGTACTTCTAATCGTAGCGATATTTTTGCCAGAGTCGGTGCTAACAGCATCCTTGACTCTGCGGAGCACGTCTTCGTAGGTTCTGTCACTGGCGCACACTATAATAGAGTCGTGCGTGTGTTTGGGGGTTGTGAAGAAGGACTTTGCGACTTATTAGGCATCGCTTCGCAGAGATATACGAGACCTCAGAAGATGTCTTCCTGGGTACTTCTGTGTCAGTGTGTCATCGTCGCCCTGTGAGGTAACCGTGTGCGAGCTGTAGCAGATGGTCCCTAGTTGGAGTTTCTTGCTTCTTGCCGTCTCTACCCTTGCCCCTGTGGGTTTGGTGGCCCTATCCAGGATTTCCAAGTCTTCGCTGACCTGCTTGAATGGGCGTAGCCTTGTAGGCGCTACTGAGCCAGGTCGGAGAGTGGACTCGGCGATGGATCCCATGGAGAGTGTGAATACTAGTTCACGCAATTGATGACAGGGCACGGAGGGTTAGGGGAGTACCTACATCAGATTGGGAAGGCACACACGGAGGATTGCCAGCACTGCTGAAGTGGAGAAGTGGACGATGCGCTCTACACCTTGAGCAACCGATGGATGGGAGACATTCGTAACCTTCGCTAGGACCGTCCTAAATAGAAAGGCATCGGGGCCTAATCAGTTGAAGCAGTAAGCCTAGGCGCTCTCCCTTGAAGTTATGGCACGAACGGCGATTCCTAGGGGAGATACACGCCAAACAGCGAAGGGTTTTAGCGGATCGGCACTAACAGCAAGCCAACCCTGTAATGCCTCACAACCAGAATCTACGCAGGCAAGACAAAAAAGCCAACATGAATGCAGGAGAAGACCTGGTACAGCTAACAAAATCGCTCTACCAGGAAAGCACGGCCACCGTCTGAGTCGGCCTTGGCGGCACGCGCCCCATCGCGAGGATATGGGACTAGTCTTGCGTGGATATAAGATGATCTAGTGATAGTGGCCTCGTCGCCAAAAGACCTACCATGCTCCCAGGATGTCGTCAGAGTCACCGCCACCAACTGCGGGCTATCAGTTAAACCGTCGAAGTGCGCCGTCTTGCACCTCGACTGTAAGGGCACCAGAGTCGCACGGAAAATCACCATCCAAGGGAGTCCAGACAGATGTATGGTTAGATGGGACGCCTAAAAACATCCTGGCGCCCCGTCCGGGTTCTTCGGCGACAAAACTCCAGGTGAAACTATATCCCAAATGCTCCCTGACAAAAAATCGACGCGATGTACACATTTGTAGCGACATACCTAAGTCAACGTCGCTTCAACAGTTCACCAGCCTAGGAACCACATATGCGGCAGGAGGTGCGTTACATTGAACTTGGGTCACGGCGCGGAATGTGCTACATTGTACTTAACAAATAGGGATAAATGCAAATGTATTGATTGTCTAAATTGCAATGTGTGCAAAAATTATTGTACATATATATACTGATAAACATTGAATAAATAGTAGTCAGAGACAGTTTGTCTACCCGTCCGGCTCACGTTATTACAAATGGTGTTAATCAATTTTCTCCCTCAGCGCATCTTCTAGGCGAACCAACAAAAACCATCTATATCCCGTTATTTCGGGATAACGACGTGATCGCTGACAGTCGAGGAGCAAAATCATCATACCAGCATGGGAGGCAGAAGCAGCAAAGAAGTGATAATCACGCAAGCCGGAAACAGTGGTGGCTAAACAACCCGGACCGCATTCACACATTGAGACCTGGCCGAGATAATTGTAGTCATCCTCGCAATCATCGCTTTTCTGTAGTTCCATGTGAAGGAACTTTCCAAGAGGGTGCACGTGATATCCGCCGATATCCGCAAACATGGCCAAGCCTACTCCACCTACGTCCACTCAGACGTCCATCCAAGTGGACAGTCATCAGCTATTCTTTACATCTCAGCCGCGTGTTTGATTTATGAAGATTGAAGCCCGGTTTGAGGTGTTAAAATTGACCAGAAAGAAAAGTACTATTATGTGGTGCAAAACGTGGACGGGAAAACGCTATGCGAGGTGTCAGACATATTATCTGCACCGTTGGCGAACGAACCATTTATGTCCTGGAAGCCAGCCATCCTTACCCGCATTGGTATCTCTCAATCCAAACGCACTCAGCAGCTGTTAGAACGAGAGGAATTGGGAGACTGGAAGCCATCGCAGTTTTTGAGGCGCCTGAGGAGCTGGACACCAGCGCGGCATGGAAAGGGCAGAGCCTCGACTTGATGGTGGAGGCAGCCGATGGACATCATAGGGACGTCGAGCCACCGGGTTAATTCTGTTATAGTGCTGCCACCAGACGAGTCAAGTGGAATGTTCCAGGCTGAAAACTTTACGCCAAGGCAATTCCGACAGATGCACTTCCGAAGAAAATACTGTAGCAGACGCCCTCTCGAGAATCGAAGATGTCACTATAGACTCCGCAAAGTTAGCCAGAGACCAGCAAGACGATCCCGACCTGAAGAAGCTTACGGACGGCAAGACTGGCCTCACACTGAAGCTCTTTCCACTGCTAGGATCGAATCTCCGTATTCTATGCGACGACTCCAGTTCTAACATCAGGCCGTATACAGCAACTCCACAAACCCACATTCGAGCTGTTTCACAACATTTCACACCCCGATGCCCGAGCTGCAACGAAGCTTATCGCCCAACGGTACGTGTGGCCTTCAATGAACAAAGATTACCACAGGTGGGTCCAAGGATGCATCGCCTGCTAGAAATCAAGTCCCACGCCACGTGAAGACACCCATTGGACAAATCCAAGTTCCATTAGCAAGGTTTATTTTGCAAGATTTTAAACAAGCAGTCGCAGACTATTAAATTTGCGCATCAAATACGCATGCAAAAACCACACGAAAAACACCTACACAGTAGGCAATATTAATAATATGTCGGCGTCGCTGGGCGATGGTCAGGGGCGAGGGAAAACTCGTAATCATCACTACTCATATTTGCAACAACGTTCACAATGGTCTTTAATTGATCGAAACTATTAACAATGAT
>JARJDZ010007326.1:0-34871 GCA_030264555.1 Aleochara sp. GC000083
TATTTGATATAAATTATATAATATTTTGTCATCTGATTTAAGATTTGAAAATAGATAAAAGTAATTGATGTTATACATATTGGTCCTGTTTGGTATCATTTTAATCAGATTTTTGTGGCAAAATCAAAAATAGTTGCTTCAAAGGGTTCATTATGCTTTCTTAGTAAATCAATAGCTCGAAATTAATTTAGAATCATAATCAAGACCCCCTCCGGAGTTGGGTTTTACAATGCAGCCCCGTTTGGGTTTACCACTTTGGCAAATAAAGTTACCCAAAATATTTCTGTTCAATCTCACCTATCTTAACCATAAGTTAGAATGAGTAGGAAAAATGTACGCACGACGTCAAAAATGTACGACGACTGCAAGGGCTGAAAATGCAGTCCAGTGTGGCCGCGTCCATTTAAATGTTAAGAAAGTTGGCTTCATGCGTTTTTCTAACGTCGGCACATGCAGCAGGTCTGACCGCGCCCTAAATTAAACCCTGCTACGTTTATCAGACCTGTCTCCTAACAGCCGAAAACAACACAAAAATATCTTGTTTATATCAGTCATTGTAAACATCCTAAACGTTAAAAATAAACATCCAATAACGTTGATGCCAATTATTATTTGGCAACGAAGAAATCCAGCCATTTTCACATTTGCAAAAAAATTAAGTGTTGTTTACTTATTGGGCTTAAAGCTTCATCCCCACACTGTTAGATGTCACGTAAAACCGTATTTTGGAACTAAAAGCATCAATACTTATTTCTACGCTCAGAACTTATTTCCATGCTTGTTGAACAGCTGTCAGAGCAGCAAGCAGCGAATTGTCATTATTTCTGCTGAGCTGTGTTGTTGTGATTGTTGCATTTCTTGGGTTGGTGGTTACGTTTAGGTTGCCCATCAAAATCGAGCCTCCCAAGAAATTTCGCGTGTGATATTATGCTGGAGCTTGGCTGGCTGATGTGAAATTCGCTGGGTGAGCGCCGTTTTGGGATTGGGAGCGCGACGACCGTGACTCGCTATTTCCGAGCATCAGTTGTGGCCACAAAGGCAACAACTACAAGAAACAGCACAACGAAGGACTCGCAGGCAGGATGAAGGTGACCGTAACGACGCTGACGGACTACATCTTCGTCTTGGACGTCGCCGACGACCTGGAGCTGGAGAACTTCAAGGCGTTTTGCGAGGTGGAGTCCGGCTTTCCAGCCTCCGAGATCGTCATCGCGTTCAACGGCCGGCCCCTGTTGGACAACAAGATGTCCCTGCGCGACCACGGCATCAAGGATGGCGACGCCGTCATCCTCCAGCACATGCTGCAGCAGCCTGGCTCACAGACTGACCTCGCAGGTATCATGCTTGTCACAATGGCTCATTCGCACAATGCATTTGACCCCATTTTGATCACAAAGATGACTGGGCGATTTGAGGTTAATTCTGGCCTTTGTTTTAAACGCAGTTCCTAATTTAGACTTTAGCGCCATACAAGTGCCCATGTATTTTCGCGGTGGCAATCGTGGAAATGTGCCAACGACGACGGCGAACACAGCGGCAGCAACAGGAGCTGCAAGGACCACCACTGATGATGATCCTGTAATGATCAGGGATATGTTCCTTGCCAATCCAGATCAGTTGGCATTGCTCAAACAGAATAACCCTCGACTAGCTGATGCCCTCCTCTCAGGAAACATTGGTATTTGTGATTATCATAGCATTATAAATCCATTAATATTATTATTGTTTAGAGGTGTTTGCAACAGTTCTTAAGGAGCAAGTGGCTGCACGACAGGAGCGTGAAAAGCAACGACTTCGGATGATGAACGCGCATCCATTCGATACGGAAGCACAAAGATTGATTGCGGAAGAAATTCGGCAAAAGAATATTGAAGCAAACATGGAGGCAGCTATGGAGTACAATCCTGAATCATTTGGCACCGTTGTTATGTTGTACATTCATTGTCGAGTGAATGGACATCCTGTTAAAGCATTTATTGACTCAGGTATGTTCTGTTTACGAAATGGTTGCAATTGCTTTTTGTGCAAAACAATATTGATTGTGCTTTTTTTCAGGTGCACAGACAACTATTATGTCGAGCTCGTGTGCGGAACGCTGCAATATAATGCGCCTTGTTGATACTCGATGGGCGGGTATTGCAAAAGGTGTTGGCGTACAACGCATCATTGGTCGCATTCACATGGTGCAAATACAAATTGAAAAGGACTATTTGACGACTAGTTTCTCGGTGCTTGAAGAGCAACCGATGGATATGTTATTAGGTCTGGATATGCTCAAACGACATCAGGTATATCTAATTTAGAGTATTACCTTTTTTCGCGATCAACACTGAATTTTTGTTCACATTTCACATCACAAGTCGAACGAACAACAGTTGAAAAAACTAACGTCCTTTCTGTTTATTTGATCTCTCGTCATACCAACCGCATGTAACATGGTGCCAACCAAATTTTTCCCCTAAAAAAAATCACCAAAATTTAAATTTCAAAAGTTTAGAAACTATTTTAAAACTTATAACATTTCTGTTGTAGTGTTCAATAGATCTCAAAAACAACGTGTTAAGGATAGGCACAACGGGCACGGAGACGAAATTCCTGCCGGAAGCGGACCTTCCAGAATGCGCCCGACTCAGCAATAACTCCGAGGAGGATATTCTCAAGGAATCGCGCAAGACTGCTGAGGAACTTGATCTGCAGAAGGCCATCAAGCAAAGTATCCGAGAGAGTACGTATTGCTGGAGGCATTCCACTGAAATTTGTCATTTGCTTATAGAAGCAAAACATGATTCTGCACGTGGCAGTCGACGCAGTGAGAACGTTTCATCCCGTCATAGATCATCCGAGAGAAAGCATTAATCGTCTCTTCCTCTGCTCCCGCAAACCCGCTTTATCCCTATTTGTCCCACCCCAACCTCTAAGCCCAAGTAACTCCTATATCTGTCCGTAAATCCTGCAACAATTATGATGCCAAATTCCCAATGATCAAACAAACATTTAATAATTCGTCCAAATAAACAACGTTCTCCAGCTCTCTCATTCTTCATTATTATTGTACTAAATTTAGTGCTTTTTCGCTGTGTGGGATTTGTTGATTGATGTTTTAATTTTGTTTCTAGATGATGGCGCAGGTTCTAGCGGTGGTTCAACATCTGCACAAATGCTGCAGGCCAGCGATCGATTTTCCGAAAAGGACGTCACTGACCTGGCCGCATTGGGCTTCCCTCGGGAACAGGTCATCGCCGAATTGCGGCGTTTCAATGGCGACAAGCAACAAGCGACTGCTGCCCTTTTCGCGAAGTCACTGCAATTCTAACGAAAACGTCCCAACGTGTGCTTTATCACATGTCTTACACAAATTTGGCGCAAGAAACGATATCAAAATTTGGAAACAAAAACGCTACTGGGAACAGCATTTTGTTCGTTACAAACGGATTCTACCTCTGCTGAACGTCACGACTGCAACGTTTACATTTATTCGCGCTGATTTATTTCATTTTGTGACTTACTTTTGGGGGCATTGATTTTGAATAAGGTCCATATATTTTATGATTACTTTCTGCAATTTCTTCATTTTGGTTTTGTTTATCATTTAAAAAAGAATGTCATTTAAAATGTGAGAGAACTTTACACTTTTATACACATTTTATAAATTTAGCGATATTAATTGTGTGGGAAATGTAAAGTAATTAAGTAAGAAATCTTCTTATTAATGATATACCTATATCCCATATTCCTCTTTCGTCTTATTTTCAATAAGTAATAGTTGCAACCAAATTAAGAATGTCATCAGTAGCATTCAGGGATAGATTTGATTAAATGAGCCAAAAAAATCGCAAATTTTGCCGTTTTGGTAGAACATTTTTGAAGTTCGGGTATTTCTGAATCCCGCACACTCCAAAATATGGTAGATGCTCCTTGAATCATGAAAATCATGTTAAAGCTGTTTCCAATGAAAGTTCTTAATTTTATTTCTTATTGTATAATGTTCTTTCATCTGCAAACAGATACGTTTTATAAATCGACTTTACGAAGTATATAATGGGTGTTTTCTCGGTTACAAATAACTAAACACTAACAAAATGTCATACGTTGGGTACTAAAATTAGAATGTGCGAAGTTATTATACAGCATTTAAGCGCCAATCTTTTCGATTTCATCAGCGTCTTCCGCATTCAGCAGGTGAATCTTTTTGTTGAAATGCGCCTCGATGGCGCGACAAATCGCCTCAGTCTGCGGCCCATCGACCAGGTTAATCGCAATGCCGTGCTTACCAAATCGACCGGTGCGTCCAATTCGATGGAGGTACGTTTCGCAATCTGCTTTGCCATCCACACCAACAGGCAAATCGAAGTTGACGACGATTGTTACTTGTTCCACGTCGATTCCTAGAATATACAACAAGTTGTAAAGTTGCAAATCGAACAGAGAGATTACAACTGATAAGAATCAGCACTTAAGATTATTCTAACAAGCAAATACCTCGTGATAGTACATTGGTAGTAATTAGAACCTTCTCCTGTCCCTTGCGATATCTATCAAGGACATCGATACGTTGCTCCACGCCCAGCTCTCCGCTGAGCAGGGCCACAGCATGACCATCTTTGGACATCTTCCCGGCCAACCAACTCGCCGTTTTGCGCGTCTGGCAAAAGATGATCGCCTGTCCAACGCCCACCGTTCCATAGATATTTGTGACGGCGCTATATTTTTGTTGTTCGCTGTTGCATTTCACATAATATTGCTTAATGTTGTCTAAACTCTCTTCCTCGCGACGCAGCCGAATGATTACCGGATCGCTGACAATGATCTCTGCAAAATCCATCACCTCCTGGTCATAAGTTGCCGAAAAGAACATCATTTGGCAGATTGCTTGGTTCAAATTTCTAAAATGCTTGTATAAATTAAATAGAACTTTCTGAAGTGAATAATGCACTTACTTGTGAATTCTTATGCATTGATCTTGATGTCCTTGTGTGGCAATCATGACGTCGGCTTCGTCCAAAACGAAAACGCGTATTTTTTTGAGATCGAACATGCGGAATTTTGTCGCCCAATCCAGGACTTTTCCGGGCGTCCCAATGATAACGTGCTCACTGATTTTCGTGTTGCGCGGCAACTCCTCGCCACGAACGGCATATCTCAGCTCAATATCTGGACAGAACTTTCCCATTTTTGCAGCAACCTCTCCTGTTTGTATGGCCAGCTCATAAGTTGGTGATAGGCACAAGACTTGTGGATATTTTAAGTCTGGGTTTACTCTGCTCAGCATTGCAAGCACAAAGGCAGCTGTCTTGCCAGTACCTGACTGTGATTGTGCAATCAGGTTCTGTGGTGGTTCTGCTAGTAATGTAGGTAGAGCTGCTTCCTGGATTTTTGAAGGTGCATTAAATCCCATATCATATACACCTTTCAATAGTTCTTGGCGCCTACAAAAGGATGCAACAAGAATAAAACAACCCTTTGCAGATCTTCATATACTCACAGATTCAAAGCATCAAAACTCTTCACTGAATAGAGGGGTGATGTGGGATCTCGCCTTTGCACTTCCAAGTCATTTTTGTTCTCCACCAAACCCTTGTGAATGATTTTCTGCAGCAGGCTCACTTCTGCGGCGCTGAATTGCTCAACTTCGTCCTTATCAGCAGAATTTGATGACGGTTTTCCTGCCGGTGGAATTCTTTCAGGATTTGAAGAAATTCCGACTGCGGCCATCTAAGAATACATTAGAATGCATACAAACTTTGAAATGATGGGTACTTACTTTATTCGCGACCAACTGCTCTTGTTCGGTCACATATTGGGACCAATCAACTTGTTCCGACATTGTTAAAACAGCGTTTCTGAAGTTTAAAAACGTTTATTAAGCCGAAGTTGCAAAAGAATTTGCGTGGATAACAGAGTAAGGATAGGTTCAATCAAGAATGAAAGCAAGAAGTGAATTCGAACCAAACTATTTGTCAAATCTTTAATAGTTTAGTTTGAGCGACAGATATCGCCAAATTGGTATCTTGAAGAGTGACAAAGACGGAAAACATCACCACTCATAGAGTGCGCTGCAAAATTCAACTCCAAAGAGCGCCTTTGCTATGTTTATAGGTTTAACGCATGCGCACATATGACGTATAAAATCTACAAACGCCAAGTTAGGTTAGTTGTCACCAAAGCTCAGTCTGTGCATTAAATAAATATTATTTAATTAATAAATAGTGTAAATTATCATATCTTTAAGCATTCAGTTTGGGTAAGCAACTAATAAACATGTCGTCGGCGTTGTACCTCGAGCACTACCTAGACAGTAAGTGAAAATTTCATAAAGCTGTGTCTCATCATTAATGGAATATTTTGTAGGCTTGGAACATTTACCAATTGAGCTACAGCGTAATTTTAAATTAATGCGTGATTTGGATTCGCGGGCGCAGCAGCTAATGAAGGAGATTGATTCATTGGCCAACACTTACTTGCAAGCACTGAAAAAATCTAGTCTTTCCCAAGATGACCAAAAACATGACTTGGACAAAATCCAGAAGTTGTTTAATAAGGCAAAAGAATATGGTGATGATAAGGTCCAGCTAGCAATACAAACCTATGAGTTAGTTGATAAGCATATTAGAAGGCTTGACACAGATTTGGCAAGATTTGAGTCTGAAATCCAAGACAAGGCATTGAGTTCCCGAAACCAGGAGGAGCTGGCCACAGGGAAAAGTATGTACTTTTTTAACACATTAACATCGAAATTTAAATATGTACATTTTAGAAGGCAGGAAGAAGCTTAAAGATGCCAAAGGTGAGAAGAAAAAGAGATCTGGCAATTCAAGTGAGGAGGATAGTTCTGGTGCAATCAGGAGCAATAAGAAGAAAAAGCAAAAGGGAACAGGCAATGTCAGTGCAAGTGGGAATAGTACAAGTAACAGTGACAAAAATGCAACAACTGAAGGTAAGCCATCAAGTTTACAAATAAAATTTGAATTATAAAACTTTCTTTACTTACAGCAGCTGATGCTTCACTACAATTTGGTATTGCACACCCTGGTGATGTGCTTGATATGCCTGTGGATCCAAATGAACCCACCTACTGTCTGTGCCATCAAGTTTCCTATGGTGAAATGATTGGTTGTGATAATGCTGATGTAAGTTTTGCCCCAAATTCTGTAATAATGCAATATGAATTAATTGCTGATTTTTTTTAACAGTGCCCCATTGAATGGTTCCATTTTGCATGTGTGGGACTGACCACCAAACCAAAGGGCAAATGGTATTGTCCAAAGTGCACCCAGGATAGGAAAAAGAAGTAAAACATTGAGGCCTGTATGTTTGCAAAGAAGTGAATTCTTGATTTAATTATTGGTTCTTCAAACTGAATGCTACTCAAAACCATCTCATTGAAGTGATTGAGTGGTGAATTGCCCATCTTATTAGTTGCAAATTACTGAATTATTGCAAGGGCATGATATTTAAATGATGGGATTGTAATTGTGATTGACTGGAAATATTGAATTCCTTGAAATCACAATTTTATGGAAATTTGAAGTATTATTGGTATTTGTAAAGATGGTGAGAAGGCTGTGCTGATCACAAAGTTAAAATTTAAATGTGATTCATTGTTAAGATCATAAAATCCAAAAGATTAACATGAAATTATGTTGATTTATTGATCGAAACTGAAACAATGAAGATGGCGCCACTAATCAAATGATTGGCAATTAGTAAAATTTCATCATTCTAAATAGATAATGATAAGAACAAGTTTATCGCTATTTGAGGAGCACTTACTACATACTTTTGATCCTAGGGGCAATTAGAAAATTGTTTGATAATGTGTTGCGCCACGGCCACGTTAAACCGTACAAAATTTTATATGCCTTTAGGTAAATCTCTAATATTAAAATGAAACAGATTATTGCAAATATTGTACATAAATGAAGTAATGACATGGTTAAGAAATACGTATACTTAACACTAATAGTGAAATGGACGCATTTAAGATTCGTTATTTATCCTCTTCTCATCACTTTGTGTTATATTTAAATATTTTACCTATTATTACATTTTATATATTTATTATATTTTAACATTATATATTTGATTACACTTTCTCATGTACCTTCTTTGTATGTATCGTCATACTACGTAGTAAATCAATATTGTTTCAATATTTATCACAATTTCCATGTGTTTTTTCAATATATTTTTGTTATTAACCATAAAATCACACCAGACAATTTTTCTACGTGAAGAACACCGAGAGTTCTTCTAATTTACATTTATATGACTTGGTCCTCATAGAGGTTCAATCGTCAATGATTGCATCAATCGAAACGAGACGAATCAATGTCCTTTATAATGGCAGTTTTTATCAAGACCATTGTTCGATTCATTTTCGGACTTGCAACAAACCCAATGTATCTATCTACAAATACAATTAAAGAATAAATACGTTTTTGTTCAATTGGCAAATGCAATTCGCGAATTGAACTGAAGCAAATGGGGGGGAACCTGCACTCCTATCACAGTTAAAAGGGTTTCTTCTCATAATTTCTTGTTTGTCGGTCTAGTTAGTCGCGCGCTGCGCGTCACGCATGTAATTGTAATTGTTCTGTTTACTGCCGGCGCTGCTATCTTTAGCATCACTTGCCATGCGAATCGAGTCGGTGGCGATGAGGAACGTGATAATGCTAAGGAAGTAGATAACAATTGCGCAGCAGATATATCAGAAGCCGTTCGCGTGTGGCGGCTGGACGTACATCTCGACCCATAGGGGACAATGCGGGGAAACTGGCCCGCCCCAGCTCCAGCCGTTGGGGATGGCGAGGTGCGTCAGCCCGCTGCGCACCAACCCCCAGGTCCCAGTGAGCGCCGGCCTCATATCATTCCCGATAAGAATGTTATCACCGTATCGATGATTCACGCTCGTGAAAGCTGTGTCTGCATGTAGCGGAATTACAGGTTTAAGGTCCTTACGCTCTATGCTTTTCAAATTCGTCAGATCACCAAGAATGACCAGACGGTTGTTGATGGTGTCATTTCCGTTCGTTTCGCTGAAGAGTTCCTCTTCGATTTTCTGCGGGGTGGAATGCTCTGATAACTCCACATTGAGCAAACGCAGTTTGTGTAAACCGATAGAGAATTCTGCCAACGACCATGACTTTGATTCATCGTGTTTGTTCAGTTCGAGGAGTTCCACGCCAATGCCTAATGCGAAAATAGGAAGTAATTAGTAATTAGATGGGTTTTTGGCACAATTAAACGTACCTCCACTGTGGGCATCGTAAATATATGCAAGACGCGAATGGCGAATTACCAAACATTTCCATTCGTAGCTGTTGGTTCGCAACTCGCTGACTTTTCGCAGACGTGGGGCATTAAGCTCGTCGCAGATGAGTTCCAACGCTTCCTCTTCCTGAATGTCTTGTACGCATATAATCGACCATCTAAAAGAATAATTTTGTTAATTTTCCAATACCATTAACGGCTATCTAATAAAGCGGCCATTTTGTAATTCAATTCAAATTAATTTAGACAATAAAAACATTCACAAATCTTGAAACTCTGACAAAAAAGCATTTGCGACATGAAAAAATCATAAATGAATGAGAAACGCACCGATTTTCCAGAATTGTTCGACATATAACTTCTCGAACGCCCAAATTCTGCGCTTTTTCATAGGTGAACTCGTGCAGATTCCACGTGGCTACGCGAAAAGCATCTCGGCCATTTCGCGAATATCGAAATTCCTCCTCAGGTATCGGTCGATACGAATACGCCGAAAGCAGGTCGAAAATGTCGGCTAGAGAGCCGGCTGATGGCAGGGTGCCATTCGCACACTGCAGCTTCACGGGCGCACTGGACGTTTTCCTGAAATAAACGCAATTACAATTATAAATTCGTCGATTTGATGACGTCATTGGCGCATTTATGCTTCGTGCAGATAATAAATCATTTGCAACACTCACCGATGACGAGTTGGCGTCATTGTGACTCCATTTGCATGTCCGTTGAGGAGCACCCCATTCGGGGCTCGTTGATGATTGCTTGAGACTTCCGATGCGCTCGTCGTGCGCGACAAATTCCGCATCGCTGGATAGTCGTCCTCGTCGTTGATTGTTAGCTGATGGCACATATTGCTCAATTTCGGATGATTGATCGAGCGCACTTTTACCAAGTCATCGATCTGCAATGAATAACGAATAAGATTAAGATTACGTAACGTTTTTCAAGGTGTACGAATCAAGGACAGTACTAGATCTAGTATTTTTAACAAATCTGTAAACTTGACCGTAACTATATGACTAATTTGTGGGTTTCAACCTTCATAAAATTACAACTTAATGATGTTTACCACAATAAAACATTTCGCTAGCTTATACCAGATATAAACATTAACATTTGGTTTCCATCGACAATTACAAATATATTGAGACTGCTTAAAAATACCTTATCATTGCTGTTTTATCGATTTGATAAATACCTATTTATTACTAGAAATGTCTAATTTCAGCAACAAAAACTTGTGAAACCAATTTGTTTTTTGCACGCCATAATAAAACAGCGTCCAACTTCGTATTTAGTTGATGAATGCAAGTCATTTTGCAAACGTAAATGACCGAGATCTAGGAAGTCATTAGTTTGAAACAAAAAATGTTTATAGCGTTTATGAACCGCGAGCAAAGTCGATGAAAACAAAGAAATACATTGCATTCTAATCTCGAAATCTAATCAGTTATCAGCAATAATGAGCATGTCTCGCTATCGATATTCCCATGAATAATGTGTAAACCCATTGACGTTCGTCCGTTCGTTCATACGTTCATTTGCCTCTTGAGTTTTTGGCCCACGTGTCTTTGAACTTCTCTCCGAATTGTTTCATCTGATACCCAAACTACTAAACGTCGATAAACAAGTTCGATAAGCGACTTTCGACAATTTCTATGAGCTCTAGAAACACATGTGAGTGGACTCGAAAAATCGGAAGTCGAGTGAACAACTTTTCCGACATTTCCGACGCTGAATAATTTAGTTTTCCGTCACGAATACGTTTTGATGAAACAAGCGCGTACTTCGGCCGAGTTCAAGCATCATTGATATTGGTTTCATAGCGATTTTGATATGATAAAGTTCGGTTTTGCCGGCTTTCTTTGCGTTTGCCCATTGAAAGTTTGTGGTCGACGTGCGTATGCAAATAGTACAGGAAAATATTTGGTCTGTCGATAATAAATGTTAATTATTTGCATTGGCATTCGTGCGGCCACTATGCATACAGCAATCCAAGTTTTCATTCTACTTATTTGTCGAGCCGAGAGCTCAACCGACAATGTCGTTTATTAAATAATCACTCAATGCCATTACAACTTGTCATGTTTATGGCGGTCGTAAACTGTTACTTTGCTTTTTTTTTCCTCTCATCGATTCCCCAATTGGAGTTTGTACTTATTTCCACTTGGGCCTCATTTTATGTGCATTTCTTATTGACTATCAGACTTGTTCGTTGATTTATGACCTGGATGGCAGGAAAATTATCATTTTCCATCCGAGTAGAGTCTAAACAAGCTAATTATTAGCATTTTTTGTTGTTGCGCTATTAACTAATGATCTACAATGCTTGATCAAACGTTGTTAATGATAGAATCGAATTACAAAATAATCGCTTGCAATTTTGTTGGAATATTTTGACCAAAACCAAAACCAGCAAATATTTGGTAATTTTTACTGATAGGAAATTATAATTATACTTTCATTTCATAAATGGTGGCTCATTGCTTAATCGGAAACACACCAAAAACGGTTTAGAAATGTTTTAGGTCCGAAATGGTAGTTGTAAATATTGTCATAACACTCACATATTAATTATGAGTTTCTGTTTCTACTGATAGAAAGCGTATTAATTACAATTCAATTTTGCATCTAACTTGTTGCATAAATCTCAAATGATACAATTTAAAATGCTTTCATTTGTTTTTTAGTCATCAGATTGTTCTTGGAAATAAATCAATATTGAAATCAATAAAATACCAAGAAAAGTATGAACGAAGACAAAACAATATTAAAATACTTGTGTGCAAACACATTTAGATAATAAATAATTTTGCTGCATTAAAGTGCATTAGCTTACATGCAAAACACGTCGCTTAAATACTGCTAACGTGCATTTAGCATATTAAAAATGGAACTAGGCGCATAAAGCCGTGACAAACAATTACTAAAAATCGATAACAGTCCTTTGCTTCTAGCCCGGCGTCCTACTGCCAACCAAAACTATTATTATTGCTAATCGTGGAGCTGATAATAAATAGATACTCATATTTGTGTATCGGTTTGGCGATTTTAAAGTGCGTCACGTATTTTGATTAGTTCTGCATGCACGTGTGTTCTGTCTGCTCGGCGCGTTCGACTCGACAAAATTAGAAGCTCATCTCTTTGGCAACAATTCGACCATTTCATCGCAATAACACTTTCGGCAAAATAAATACCGCCGAGTGCGAATGCCAAGTTCCAAGTGCCAATGCCAAGAGGACGATTTCAATTTCATAATCATGATCAGTTTTCATTGCCAGCAACTCATCCAGGCGTGCTCACCTTCTTGAAGGGCCCTCGCTTGTTGCGATGGTGCACGATATTCGCGGCCATCTCCTGCGTCATTCCATTAACGCACTGCAGCTCGAAGACGTTGGCGCGATTCACATCGACGAGCTTGGGGATCTTCACATCAGGGCTCTTCAGCGAGTCGTAGCTCTGGGCACGTGAGCTAGTGCAACTGTTGTTATTCTTCACGCAGATCTCACCTCTGATCTGGTCGAGTTTTTCAGCTCCAATTCCGGCAACAAGCGCCAGGTCTTCCACCTTCCTGAAGCGGCCGATCGCCTGGCGATGCTTCACAATCGCCCGGGCAATCTCCCGCGTGACGCCTGAAAACACCCATCAAAATTAGAACTTTTCCCAGCATCATACATAAGGTAAACATTCAGAAGGTACAGTAATCACCTGATAGCGTCATGAGTTCCTCCTCAGTGGCCAGATTCACATTGAGCTGGTCCAGTTTCTGGTCGTCGTTGGGGACACTAAATGTATGGCTCAAAGATGTCTTGCTGTGCCTCTTCAGAAACGACGAACGAAGTGATCTTCGCCGTTTCGGCATGCTTGTCTGTTGGCCCATGTTCACTAGCATGCTGTGCGTGCACGATTGTTTGCTGGTTGCTCGCCTGCGGATGAAAACAATTGCGAATATGCTCGGCACCGAATTTCACTTTCACGCGACCATCCAAGCGCACTGCACCGCGAGACGCTGCTCACACAACGGTCGAACACTTTCTGATGTTTTGACTCGCTGCACTGTGTGGATGTTACATGGCCAGCACGTAACAATGTATTTAGGATGGTCGCGTCACAACAACCGGTGCTATTAATACTGGTAGTGAGTCGTCTCCGTTCGGTTCTCACTTCCACGAAGAATGGAGCCCATAGAAAGGGATGTAAATTGCGAATTAATCAAATTGGTCGATGTCGCCCTTCTGGTCATGACCTTGAAGATTTTAAGGACATGATGGAAATCACTATAGGCAACCCGTTTAACGTGTCTTTTCGAATTTATAACCTCACACACCAAATGTGGCGCCACTGTTCCATTTCGCTGCAACTAAGAATTTATTTAGTAACGATTTTTAGGTGAAAATTATTAAAATTATTAAAGTTTTAAGTGTGATATATTGGTGTACTTTGAGAATTTGATTTGCTAATGCTGAAATTAGCGTACATAAGTCATAGGTGTTCACGAATGTGCGAATAATACAGGTATAAAAACGTCCCCTTCAATTTCTGGAGCAAGGCGCTTTTGTGTTCCATAAAATATCCGTTGGTTCCCTCTTTGTTATCATTGTTACGGAATTCACGATGCGTACACGTTTATACAATGATCAAAAAAACATTCGTGCGCAGTTATGAAGAAACTCGATGCATCTGCATTTTTATCTTTACATTGCGCTTCGCTTCAGTCGCCATTCATTACTCGTTGTAGAAGTCACGCATCAGACCACCTTTTTTACAATACAAAATGGTAGAACCACGTTTTAATTACATCAATGATTGCTTTAATCAAAGTTGTATCACATGTGACTAATTTTCGTATTCGATGACTTTAGCGTGAAGTAATTTCCATCCACGTGGGGCAGGCTGGCCTCCAGATTGGCAACTCGTGCTGGGAGCTGTACTGCCTGGAACACGGCATCACCAAGGATGGTTATCTCTCTGAGGAGCAGAAGAATAAGCCTTTGGATGCCAGCTTCCAGACGTTTTTCTCGGAGACGTGCCGCGGAAAATACGTGCCACGTGCGATTCTCATCGATCTGGAGCCGTCTGTAACAGGTAAATTATGCGAAATTTAAGTCTGAAACGTACTTAAAGTAATGATTGAAAGATACGATCAAGAAGAGCGATTATGGATCGCTGTATCATCCGGAGATGTTGATTGCTGGAAGAGAGGATGCGGCAAATAACTATGCAAGAGGCCATTACACCGTTGGAAAGGAGATTTTGGATAACGTGCTGGGTGCGTTGCATAAAGCGTCTGAGAATTGTAACGGCCTCCAGGGCTTCCTGCTCTTCAACTCGTTCGGTGGTGGCACCGGTTCTGGTTTCACAGCGCTGCTTTCTGAACGATTAAGTAGCGACTTCCCGAAGAAGAATAAGCTGCAGTTTTCCGTGTATCCTGCACCACGTATCTCCACGGCCGTTGTCGAGCCGTACAATTCTGTGCTTACATCGCATTCGACTCTGGAGCATTCTGATTGCGTTTTCATGGTCGACAATGAAGCGATTTACGATATTTGCGTGAGTAAGTTGGATGTACCGTTTCCGGGATACACGAATCTCAATCGACTTATCAGCCAGGTCGTCTCATCGACGACAGCATCGTTGAGGTAAGAATTTTGAAAACCGTTTTTCCTAATTTGAAATTTTCCGGATTTTAAGTTTCTAAAGTTGATATAGTGCGTTCATCACCTGCCGCTGGTGACGCTGTAATCGCTTTATTAGCTGATTATTTTAATTAATTATTTTGATTGCAATTGGAATTTAAAATTTCCAATTGAATGTTTTAACTGTTACATTTTCCCAATTAGCATCAGTAAAACTATCGTTTAATGCATGACAGCTGTATTTATACATCATTGGATTTGTTGATAATTACTATTCTGTAATTTTAGATTTGATGGTGCCATGAATGTGGATCTCAACGAATTCCAAACGAATTTGGTACCTTTTCCACGCGTTCATTTTCCCTTGGTGACTTATGCTCCAATTATACCAGCTTCAAAAGCCTATCATCAGCATAACTCGATTGCAGAAATCACTAGTAGCTGCTTTGAAGTCAGAAATCAGGTAAACGTTGTTAATATGTGAGCAGCAAACAAAAGCAGCAATTTTTTAATTGAATCAAAATGTTCTTTTACAGATGGTAAAATGCAATCCACATGCTGGCAAATATATGGCCTGTTGTATGCTCTATCGTGGGGATGTTGTGCCCCAGGAAGTAAACGCTGCGATTGCCATCATGAAGGCAAAAAGAACCATTCATTTCGTCGATTGGTGTCCAACTGGTTTCAAAATCGGCGTCAATTGCCAGCGACCAACGACGGTTCCAAATGGCGACTTGGCGAAAGTGGATCGCGCCGTTTGCATGCTAAGCAATACGACAGCAATCGCAGAAGCGTGGTCGCGCCTAAACTACAAGTTCGATATGATGTACAAGAAGCGCGCCTTTGTCCACTGGTACGTGGGTGAAGGCATGGAAGAAGGCGAATTTGTAGAGGCACGAGAGGATATGGCTGCCCTCGAAAAGGATTACGAGGAAATCGCGTTAGATGCTGTTGATTACGCTAACGACGAAGAGGAATTTTAGCTCCGTAAACTATTATTGCAACTTTTTATTGAAGCAAGGGTGTGCATTGTTTTTATTGTTTAAAATGTTCTTGTTATTAATCGTCATACGTGAAAAACGCAAAATGCACCCTGAATATTAATATATTATATAAAAGTTTTATGTTTCTATAATCAATTTGGTAATATTAAATGAAACACACATTTCATGTTTAGGTTTAAGTTTCTACAATCCTTTGATATAAATCTAATGGGGAAAAAGTTTAAACAAAGTTTTAATTGGAAAAGATCAAAATAACGTGATTCCCCTTATTTAGCACGGATATTTACCATCTTAGTTAGTTACTCTGATTCAAAGAGGGCACCACAAGCAAGAATTTAAATTAAAAATGAAGTCATTGTAATTACAACAATTTAATGCAATTACTATTAGATCAAATTGCAATTTAAGAGTTGTAAACAAACAGATTATCAGAGGTGAAAATGGCAAGATTTTACGTAACATATGACAGTTTTCTAACTGGAATGCAGGAAACAAATGCAGTTCTACCAACCCGAAATAAATACATCAAAATTAAATTAGTGATCGATCAAATTATTAATTGATTTGGCTGCGGAATTCATCAAATTATTCGCAAATTTTAGCCGTAGCCAATTGCCAAAATTTCCTGTAGAAATTATTTATTATATAATTATATCAACGACGCATTGCCGGAACAAAGAACTTGCTCGCGCATTGACAAAAGTGCAAGTTAACGATTTCGTCGACCAGCAATATACACGGACTCGACCCGCTTTTCTATGCACCTAAAATAAAGTGCTATCGCAATCTCAATGTTCAACAGCATCGCCGAACGATTTTTCAGTGAGAAATCTCAGAGTGGTTGCGACGTTTACGTAAAATAGCAGTACGACGCAGCAGCTAAGCAGCGCAAAAAAGCATTTGACATTTATCGACGCATTTAACCTCACTTTAGCCCAAAAAGGAAAGGACGCGTGTTACAGAGCTCCATATTTTTGCAAAATACTGGTCAATTTATTAACCATACCCTCTCTTACAATATGCCATTATATGCATGGGTAAGTTTGCTTTACGTATTTACCGAGTGTGGACCCGTTTCGGGCGATTTTCACGTCATTTTCATGACATGTTTTCTGGCCTATGCCACAAGATGCACATATTGCCATCATTGTCAGTCAGCATTATTTACATACGCACGCACCCACTACGTGCACTTCCAATCGGACTCGATGCTAATATGTGCTGTGTTTTCCAACCAGGGTGCCAATAGCTATGGACAGCTAGGATTGGGCAGCAAGGCAGACTCAGTGCTGGAGCCGCAGGAGGTCAAACTAGAGAGCAGTGGGCTGAAAGCGGAGAACATTGTTGAAATAAGTGGCGGTGCTGGACACAGTCTGATACTTGACACAAACGGCCATGTATATTGCTGTGGTTGGAACTCAAAAGGACAGTTAGGCATTTCCGAGGATACGTTTAAGTTTAAGCAAATAGAGATTTTAGCTGGCTACAAAATTGTACATATATCATGCGGCTGGGACTTCAGTGCAGCGCTCACCGGCTGCGGCAAGCTGTTCGTGTGGGGCAACAACGCCTATCTGCAGCTGGGGCTCTCCAAGAGCATCACGTGCACCGGCATCCCCTCGCGACTGCAGGTCTCACAGAAGCTCGCGACGGGCTTTACGCGCGTCAGCTGCGGCATGCGGCACATGGCGATGATCACCAAGGACGGCGGCATGCTGGTGGCCGGGACGGGTGCAAAGGGTGCGCTCGGCATTGGCGACAACTACAACGACGACGGCTATCTGAGCATATCGAAAGTACCTGACGTCGACGAGGTGAAGTCGATAGCCAGCGGGCAGAACCACACCGTCTGCCTGAAGAGCAACGGCACGGTGCTAAGCTGGGGCGAGAATCGGCAGGGCCAGCTCGGCCTCGATCCGGCGACGAGCAACGTCTTCGTGCCGACGGAGGTGTTCTCGCACGAGGGCCTCGAGCAGGTCGTCGCCGGCTGGACGCACACCTCCGTCCTCACGAAGACCGGCGAGATCTTCAACTGGGGCCGCAACACCTACGGCCAGCTCGGCTCGGCGCGCCAGGTCGCGCACCAGCCGGAGAAGCTGCCCGGCATCTCGGACGTCGCCCACCTGACGTCCGGCTCCGAGCACAATCTGGCGCTCACCACCGACGGCCAGCTGTACGCGTGGGGCTGGAACGAGCACGGCTCCTGCGGCACCGGCGACGCCGCCAACGTTACCAAACCGCGCCAGATTCTCGCCAATCGCAAGGTGCGGCTGGCGTTCGCCTGCACCGGCCAATCCTTTGCGGTCGTTGAATAATTAATTCGTCATTTTTTCGAGAAAACCGATTCAATAAATAATTTTCATGTTCATATTAAGTATTTTTATAATGATTTAATTAGTGTATTACTGTATTTTTATAATAAACTATGATGCATGATTTCCTTCTATAGACTTGATTCCACGCGTTTTTGTTTTTTTACCTTCACCTGGAGCACCCAATCAACGCCAACTGCATCAAAAATTGTTGCCTGTTTATCATCAGAAATTACGAACAAAACATCAAGAAGCCTGTGAATATCCATGACCTGTTTGTATCGAAACAATTCGTAGTCATGGAAATAACATCAACATCCCCGACAAATTATTTTTTCTAGCGTTGTGTGCATGTTCCAATTTGCCTTCACGTCGACTTTCAACATGTTCACCAACCGTTTCAAGCAGAACAGGTAAGAAATACACTCATTCCCCCCGCAATTCATGCAATTCGCATCATTTTCAGCGAGCAGGAAAGCAAATTTGTTCAGGATCGTATCCAGCTCGCTGAACGCAACATCGCAGAGCTATGCATTGCATTCGGTGCATATTCGCGAAAAGCGGCCCGTATGCGCGATGCAGGCGATGAATTAACAATTGCGCTTCAAAATTACGCCAACAATGAGACCGTTAACGAATCGCTCGGTCAAGGATTGACCAATCTTGCTACCTCCTTCAATCGCATCAATAACTACGGAGATAAACGCGTTACCTTCATCGAAAAGAAGGTCACCTTGCAATTAGCACCCTACGAGGAAATTTGCAAAGTTATCAGGGAGCAACTGAAGACGCTCAATGCCAGCAAGGATAAGGAAGGATTGCGACAACGCCAACTGGAGCGCATCAAGGAGCGAAATCCGCGACATCGCAGGCAAATTGTAAGCGTACATTCAATCAAAATTCTTGCTCTAAATCTTTTTTATTAGGTCGAAGCTGAAACGGAATTGGTACAAGCGAAAGCCGAAGTTTCGCGTTCGATTCACAACCTGGGGGACAAGCTGCTCTCATTCGAACGACAAAAATTACAAGACCTCAAAGATATCTTCTTTGATTTTGTCGCCACTGAAATTGGCTATCATTCAAAAGCCATCAGCTTGTTAACTGAAGCCTACGCCAACGTGAATCTAATCAACATCGAAAGCGATTTGCAGGTATGTTTTATATCTTCAAAACTTCAATGTCCTTGATTAATAACATATTAATATTGCTGCTACTAACAATTAGGATACGCAAAGAATGTTTGATGAATTGGATCCGGTAATCTTAACGATCATTTTTGGTAGATAATTAATTTACAAAGTAATTTGCATTTTCAGAAATTCAAAACTAAACTGCAAGCAGCTCCTTCAACAGCCAAACCGGGAAACTTGGCTGGGAATTCCAACTCAATGAATGCTTTAAACACAGGGGACAAGCAAGGAATTCCCAATGATAACAAGAGTCTGTCCATGCAGAAGGCCCAAAGTGCTGAAATCATCACCCAGCCAGATGAGTCTCCCTCACAGGTATCTGAATCAGACTATACAGATTCTGATACTGATGAGCCATCTGCTGATCAAGAGAATGCTGCCTCCAAGCAATACACAACATAATTGATTCAGCTAGCAAAAATTGTTTGTAAACTATACATGTTCTGACTCCCACTGAAGGAAACAACTTGAATAAAAATGAGTCTGATATAATACACACATAGACAATAGATCTTACAAATAGATATATATCACACTAAAGCCTAATGATAATACATGAATTGACTTATCAATAGATTACATTGCTTATTTTTCCACTCCATCAACACCAGCCTGGGTCATCAGATCACCAATATTCTTCTCCAAGTCGTCTATACGATTGCCCATTTCGTCGATGCGAGACAGGATCTGATCAGACATGTTTTGGAATTTATCCTGTATGGTTTGCAGCAAGCTCTGAACCTGCGAATGGCAATAACATTGTAAAGGTTAGAGTGGACATTTATATTATAAACTTACATATTGGGTGAGTTCTTGCACGTTTTTCGGATCATTTGTGTTAGCTGGTGTTGTGTACGCCTCAGTGTCGTTCATATCAACCTTTTCATCAACCATTTTCGCTAATTTAATGTTATATTAATTTGCAATTAATTAGTGATCAACACCAAGTGTTCACTGACAATTCAATTGGTACAACTGTGATGGACGAGCACCTTACACACGTATGTATTCTATAATCTTGTTTGTTGTTTACTAAATGTTAATTTGGAGACGCAAAATGATAATGCAATGCAACTCAAGCGAAGATATCAGTTGAATGAACGGTAAAATCGCTGAATTCACCAACAGAGGAGAAAAACCGCAAATGACATGCGTATGGGGCACGTAAATATTAAATGAGTTTCATAAATGTTTGATCGAAGAGTCGCGTTAGGTCGTGCCTTGTACAAAATAGATTAAATCTGGAAAATTATGAGATGAAGGTAATGGTTCTTTGTTCTTGTTTGCAAAAAAAAGCTTTATTTTCCAAGGCATAAACGTAAGTGAAATGATAATAAATAATAATAATACAATATGCATTTATCAGTTTCATCATTTGATAAGTTGTTATTTGTTTGTTATCAATGTAATAAAATTGCTAATTTTAAAATCATCCCAATTTGCAAATTAATATAAGGTAGGCAACTTACAATGCATGGATGAAAATATGGATACATGCCTATAATGGTCACATTTGAATTTGTTACAATAAATTGATATTAACACTGTTAAGTGCATCAACTATCCATTTAGGATAGTCCTTTTCAGGGTATATACCTATAAAAAAGTTCTGTACATATTCAGGGAACCCTCCCTGAGCAATACTCTCCCGAATTTCTCTCATCAATCTTCCTTGGAAAGCTAAATTATGAACAGTTAATAAATGGCATGCAATTGTCTGAGCAGTAACAATTCCATGTAGATAAGCTCTGGTATATGTCTGGCATGTAGAACAGGAACATTTCTCATCAATTGGTTTAAAATCCTTCTTGTAAGCCTTCTGTTTCAAATTTAGTTGTCCTTTCATTGTCAATGCGCATCCGAAACGCTAAAAGCAAACGATTAAAATATGAAAAACAACAATCAGCAAGATAACTAACTGCTGTCCTTGTGGGAAACACGCAATCAAACATATCAACGCCCAAAGCAGAACAGACAACCAAATCAATTGCGAAACCGACGCCCATCAAGTAACGAGGCTTATTTTTCGGTAGAATGTTCGTTGATAGATGCACCATTTTCCAGAAATCATCTTTAGATTCACCTCCACTCAAACCTCCAATAGCAAAGCCTCGTACGTCACGCTGTACCAAATCATTCGCGCTAATTGTGCGTAAATCACTGTATAAAGTGCCTTGTACAATTGGGAAGATGCTCTGAGTTTCAGGTTTTTGATGAGCTTTCAAACACCTATCCAACCATCTGGTTGTTCTGTGAACTGATTCTTCAACACGTTCCTTGTCTGGGCTGGTTGTCTTTATCACATCATCCAATTGCATCACTATATCAGCCCCAATAGCATTCTGGATGTGTATTGAATGCTCAGGAGTTAACATCACCTCATCTTTCTGGACATTTAATGACTGGAACTTGACACCTTCCTCTGTAACTTCAGCTAATTTAAGTAATGAGACCATTTGAAAGCCACCTGAGTCTGTGAGGAGTGAGCCATGCCAATTCATGAAGTTGTGCAACCCTCCTGCCTTGTTCAAAAGTTCTGCGCCCTTAAATTATGAAATGTTATTATTTGAATTGGTATGTTTTGATGACACTAACTGGCCTTGTTCCTAAATGATATGTATTTGCTAAGAGAATCTGTATTCCTAGATTATCAATCTGTTCTGGCAGTAAACCCTTGAGTGTTCCCTGCAAAAAAATAATTAATAATTATGTGCTTTTCATATCATGTTGCTATTAACCTGAGTTCCAACTGGCATGAAAACTGGTGTGTCTACAGTACTGTGGGGCAAAATTAACTTGCCCACTCGTGCCTTCGATGTTTTGCACTCACTAATTATATTATAGACTAAAGGGTTGTTAGTTGTAGTCATTTTTATTAACGTTTTTAATGAATTGCTCATGAAATAAAAATGTAAACACGGTCAACTTCAATAACACGTGTTAGTTTACCTCGGATTGGTCGGCAACCAGAAATGCATCGAGTGTATTCAAAGTTGCCTACAATGATAGTAACAAATAAGCAAAAATTGCTGTTCGTGAGTGCTCGCTGAAAATAAAGCAAGTTGTTTAAACGTTTTTTCGATGAGGTCATATTCAATCAACAGTGCACGAAAGAAATCGAAAGTGTAGAATGCAGCCGCGTGAGATACGTTTATCTAATGCCCTCTAAAATAGACTTAAGTCGAAGCAATTCAAGGCCATATATGCCGATTTGGATGTACGCTTGCTGGCGTTATTTTATAAATTTCATTTAATCATTATCGCCCGGGTCGGTCCAGCTCGTTGTGAAGTGATTCATAGGCATCGGTATTTTTGTGCACAACGAAAAGCCTCGGTATCAATGTGCAATTATATTAATAACTAACGTGTTTCCCCTCAGAGTTCTTTGTCCGATTGGTGATCGTAATCGGAAGTCAACGATCAACGATTAGTAATCAGAAATTATGTTTTTGCTTGTAATTTACCGTAGTGCTTTAATTGTGTGAAGCTACGAGAGTACAATTTACGTATTAAACAACGTATTACATATGTAAGTACAAGATGAGCACATAAATGAGTACGCCCAAAAATACAGACTTGACTTAACCTAACAAATTATGGGGCCTCTTGGTCAGCAAGCGCCTCAAATGGGATTTCAGGGGCATTGACGTAGATTTAATTGGCATTCGCCGTAAAAAGCGGTATTGACTTGCCCAGGAATAATTCGTCACATAGTTGCCTTGATTTAATTCACATACTTGCACTCGGATGCTGCTGGTGAGTGCCTGCTGCTTATTCCATTTATAATATTGCTGGCAGCGGGCCAAGATTCGGCAAGGGCCACATCCTGTTGTTGCCAAGAATGAGTATGAATGTGACAGGCATTAAAAGTTTCGCTCGCGCCGCTCACGGTCAAGAAGCGCGCTGAACAGCCTCTTCGTTTTATTTACATTTGCGCAATGTAAACGCACTCGCTGCTCTACAATTTGCGAATTAATTTACAGCCATCATGTCCTCGGCTGACCCAATTGTCGTCCAGGCGCTGTACACGTTCAAAGGCAGCAACAACGATGAGGTGCGTATTTATATCCTGGCGTCATTGTTTCTAGAGTGCAATTAAGTCGGCCGAAGAATGGAATGCTAACATTGGTCGGTTTTATTGCAGTTGTGCTTCCGCAAAGGCGATCTTATCACGATCACGCAGAAGGATGATGGTGGCTGGTGGGAAGGGACTCTTGGGGATGTCACAGGATGGTTTCCAGTTAATTATGTTAGAGAAGTGAAAGGTAAATCAAAAAAATCATTTTGAGATTCTTTCTAATCTTGTTTTTCTTGCAGACCTAAACATTGTGCAACAGTTGCAAATCATGCAGCCGGACGTCCACAATTTGTCGATTGTTTATCATGATCTCCTGGAATCAGAAAAGGCGCACGTTACCGAAATGCAAGGTCTTTTGCAGAATTTTTTAACACCTTTGGAGAAGAGCACCATGTAAGTATTTCCAGACATTTCCGGTTTATGTACATGATCCATAATTTAATTTTGGTATCTTTTTAGTCTTTCACAAGATGAATACAAACAGTTGACTGGGAATTTCCTTGAGGTATTGGACACGCATCAAGAATTGTTAAGACTGATCGAAAGCGAGAACCAGAAAGGACATCGAGAACAACGAATTGGAAAGGTTTTTCTCAATTACGCTCCACGCATGAAGACTGTCCACCAAACTTATAGATCTCTGCATCCGAAAGCCGTATGCATTATTGATAAACACAGGTATGATTCCAAAACAGCAATTTCAATTTTACTTCATGTTGATTTACGAATTTTAGGGAAGATTTGTCCAAATATATGGAATCTTGTGGGGCAAATTGCCCAGGTGTTCTCGTACTAACTACAGGACTCAGTAAACCATTTCGAAGATTGGCGAAATATTCGGGGATGTTGTTGGAAGTCGAACGACACGTTGAAGATTCCCATCCGGATCGTGGTGATATCCAACGTTCAGTTGCAATGTACAAGGAGCTTGAGGTATGTGTTCATTGGTATTATTTCAGTTGTTAATTTCCTGGTGTAATTTCTAGGCGACTTGTGAAGCTACAAGACGACAAAAAGAAGTCGAATTGCAAATACTCACAGGACCAGTTCGCGGATGGGAAGGTCAAAGTTTAGCTACTCTGGGGGATATCATCTACATGGGTTCTGTAGCTGTTGGTCCGCAACACCTTGATAGATATCTAATCCTTTTTCCATCGACATTGCTCATTTTATCAATAAGTCATAGATTGAGCGGATTTATTTATGAAGTATAAATTTCTGCGCTGTGAGGTGCAGTTGTACTAATGCTTGTTGAATTTTTAAGGGGAAATTACCAGTAACTGGTATAACAGTAACAAAACTGGAGGACAACGAGCAGTACAAAAACGCGTTCGAAATTAGTGGACCAATGATCGAGAAATTGATTGCTGTCTGCCAAAGCCGAGAGGAAGCTTCCCATTGGGTCGAAATCCTCTCCAAGTACAACCCCAGCAAACAGTCCAATGTTGGAAGCAAGGCGTTACCATCACAAGCTGAAATCGTACCTCAACCACCTCCTCATGTAAGTAGCACATTATATTCAACTTTAGAGAGCTCAACTTTGAAATTTTGATTAGTTGAATCCGCGTGGTTACTGCAATCGCATGTCTGTTATCGATTACCGCCCAAATTACGATTACACTCCAACATTTCCTTGTCCATATTATCCACCTGCAGCCCCTTATGCCGGGCTATCAAAATTATACGCCCAAATGGTTAAAGCGAAGGTGATCAACAAACGCGCGCTGAAAACTCTTCTTTATCCAGAAATGAGACGAGATCAATCGGAGTTGTTGAAGGTGAAACGTCGTCAGCATCGTTCGGAATGTTTCATCATGCGGAATGGATCAAAATGTCGTCACAGTATGCGTGAAGCCTCCGATTCCGATTCAGAAGATGAGTCAGACACAACATCTTCAGAAATATCGAATTTGCAACGACAAAACGCCGTAGATTCCTCGAGTTCGGCATGTAATAGTAATCCATTTGGATATATTCGGTACTTTAATCCTGAGAGCACCAGCTCCACGGATAAATACCGCTCTCCGGTGAAGCTGGCCATGCCGGAAGTGAAAAAACCCAGCGTTCTTATGACTTCAAGCGCGAGATTGGAGCTGATAAATCCGTTAGATGCGGATTGTTCGGATTGCAGTTTGTATTTTGTTACAAATGCACCAGATGACTATGAAGTTGACAACAATGAGAAAGAAGAAATTTGCGATATGAAAAATCCAGCAATGAAAAAGTTGCTAAACTTGCAACAACAAGTTTCGCAAGAATCTGATATGAGTTCGAATGTTGCACCGAATTTCGCCTGCGAAAATCTTACAACTCTCAACGAGAATTTTTTAATTGAACATCCGTTACCTGGAGGTCAAGCGGATTGTACATACAAACCAAAGGTGCGTTCAAGTTGCCCGAATAAATTGGTCGCTGATCGATTCAACAATTCGAGTTTGACGACTTTGTACATACCGCAATGTCAATCAAGCAGCGATAATAATCTAGCGTGGATGCATTCGACGACGAGTTCGACTTCAACGACGACACATTCCAGTTCCATTGATATACCAGCCGTGCATCCTTTACCTGATGCAATGTTGGCTGAAATTTTGTACAATGGAGACGACCTGCTCAGTAATGAACCGATTCAACCAATTCAACCGCCTTCGTTGTATCGCAATTCGAAACATAAGGACAAAGAAAAAGAAGTAGAAAACAAAGAATCCGATCAATCTGAGGTTCAAGGAGCTAGGAAAAAGAATTTACCGAAGAATAACATCGGTTTCAAAAAGCATAGCATCAACAGCGATAAAATCTACAAAAGACGCTCGAGCATTGGGGAATGGTGCTGCACGCAGAGTCAATCTTCAAATTGCCCCAGCGCGCGTTCTACGGATTCTGGAATGGCTGGCAGTTGCACCCTGAATTCCCCTGACTTTCCTTTACATGACCTGCAAGATTTGCACTTGCAACGTGGCAAGATTAATTCTCTTCTTTCCGATACCTTAGAAGCCCAATGTCGTTGCACCTCACCATTCGGTTCGACCCCACGAACTTCTGCAAATGCAGTCGTCGAATCCATGCATTCATCTTCCATCATAAGTTGGTCTAGCGATTTTCAAGCCCCGGTTCCGCCTCCTTGGGAATCCGTGAATCAAATCCACAATAAGTTGTCGGGCATGCGATGCATCCAACAGAGTAAATCCTTGAGCACGTTGCTCGACCATCAGACTGCAAACGAAGGCGAAAGTGCGAAAACGCATCCACCGGAAACGTTCAAGTCCGGCTTGTATGCGCATTGGTGGCTGAAGGCGGATTTGCCGCTGGATTTGGTGAAGGGGATCTATGCAGAGACGCGTAAAGCGAGCAAAACAGGCAAGGGTTGTGGCATTTGCCCCGTTTTGATTGTGGGTGGCTGAGATCTAACGCTTGTGGAACTAATCGGTGTGTGCAACCCTTGCCTTCATGTTAACATAATAATTTTGCAAGTTTCGTTGTCATTTGTTATGTAAAGTTTTTCTTTAGAGGAAGTTTATAATACTAATTGTTGGACTTTTTGCAGAAGACAATTGTGGCAACAAACGGAAGCAGGCACGGAGGCACAATGAGCACCAGTAGTGGCGCATTTCCAAATAGCAATAAGGGATGGTCTATTAATTGTCTGCGCAGTGCGCCCCCCATAAGGCCCTGCACGTCGCTGCTGACGAATCGACAAAACAGCAAACCGTATTCGTACAAGGAGGATGCGCTTATCCTGGAGGTCGTTGAGGCGTATTTTTCCGCAAAGTCACGGTACACAGTCAATTCTGGTGAGTACTTTGAATTCTTATTGCCGTTACTCTCCCTCCCAAAACTTTCTTTGTGTAACTTTTGAAATTGTTTCATTGTCTCTCTTGGGGTTGGTGGTTAATATTGGTCGATGCCAATTAAATTTCCTGCAGTGGAACTGCTTACCGGTGGTAATGTAAAAATGCATGAGTGGCTGGACAAGGGTTGCAGTAGTGGTTTGGAATTTCGTAGCAACTCGAAGGCGTCCAGTGCTGGCCCTCCGGTGTATTCCCATTTGTTGCATCCTCGAAACTATCGCCCGCACACGCCACGAGCCTCCACGTGGTGTTGCGGCTCTTTCGTCCTTCGCCAATTACGCAAAACCCAACATATGGACTAAAAAAGTCCCTCTTTCTCTCTAACAATGCGTGTTTGTTGTGCTTACTACTTCCATTTCTTCTCGATTTACATCACTCTCGTTTTATGCGAAAAAAGTTCGACAAAGTTTTTGTCGTGCAATAATTTTCGTTCAAAAAGTTGAAATTCATTTAAATTCATTCGTGTGAAGTGAGGGTTGAATGTAGATTCTTCTTGATTACTTTTACCCCAAACTAATATGCTCATAGTGTAGTATATTTGGCAGTATTGAAAATTAGTGCCTTGATACGGTCTTTATGTACTGTGATCAAATGACGACAATAAAACCCGGCAGTTTTTGGACGATTTAAACCATTTTGCTTATGCACATTTAACAGATATCTCAATGTCATCGATTGATGGCGGCATTCAGAGACCGTTGAACGCCAACGAACAACTTATAAGACTGCAAAAGAGATTAAAAAATGTTGAAAGCAATGTCGAATTGCTTTCGTCCCAATTGACTGAGGAAAGGGCCGCACGTTGTGCGCTCCAAAATATCGTTCGTCGGCTTCTGCCAGCCAAAGAACTTGATTGCATTGAATGGCCAACGATGGAAAGCAACATCATGAGCTGATGAGATTAAACATGACAACGTTCATGGGCAAAATACGGGTGATATCAATTTATACATAATCGCACTGATTTTACACAACAAATATGTATTAAACAATAAATCGTAATAGTGCAATTTTAAACTAGGCACCAAACAAACTAGTTCTAAGATAAATTGGATGTTTGGAGTAATATAAGGTAATGAAGTGCGTGCGAAAATCAAATCTATTTTCGCATCTTGAGCCAAAACTACAGAATTTGCAAGACATCATAAAAACTGCACATATAATATAGGAAATTTTCCAAGGAGATTGACAGAATTTTATTCCAATTTCAATTAACAATTGGCTTAAATGTAAATATCAGTATTTACAAATTAATTTTTTTGAAAATAACGATTACAAAAGTATTTTATAGGCAACACACATTACACGTGTATTCTAGCCTTTACAATAAGATCAAAATCGCAGAGGGAGTAATGGCATTACTCCCTCCACGATAAAAATTAAAATTGCGTATTTGTCATTCTTGTCATTAAATACAACTTCATTAGAGTGATATAATTTGGGCAAACAAAAAGAGGTAAATTTATTTTTAATTTTATTCCATAACAGTAGGTATGTAGATAATAAATAAACCGTAATGGTGCATTAATTATCATTTTAAGTCATCATGTGCCAAATTAATCTTAATAGTATCTTAACAGTTTCAACTCTCCTTGGAATGTATCGGCTTAGCAAATTAACTTACAGCATAAATTATTAATTTAAGTGCACATTCGAAAAATGAATGTCTTCGATAAACGCAAATCAACGGAATATCGCTTTTTCTTTTTTATCGACTAACACGAACTCCCAACTAGAATTACATACATATGTACATTCAATATATTGCCTTTCAATTTCTGTCGTTTGTTTGGTTTCAAATTCAGTTTTTGGTCGCTCGCCGTATTAGAAAAAGAAATAAATATCACTAGAATGTACTCGTTCGTATTGGCAAGTAGTAATAAGCCTCTTGGAACTGAAATGATGAATATCACAGAAAACAATCTGATAGTGCGTGTACCGGAACGTATTTAGCAGTCCTCGTTGCGGACGCCGTACTTATGTTGAGCAAGATTGTGCTGCTTCGAATATCGTTGGTACATTTGCCGTGCCTGGTTCAGCACCTTGGTGACGTTATGTTTGCGCACCATCTTGTCGAAATGCATAGCCATCTCGTTGTAATCCATGCCGGTATTCATGATCTGATCTCGATGTTGTAGGAGCACTGTGAGGCAAAGGAACATCAAGAACGGATTACCACCCCCGAATTCGTGCGGTGGTGGTAGCAGCCCACTGAGTTTATTATTCACCTCGGAGACTTCTTCGCAGGAGTTCACCATCACAGGCCCACCGTTTTCGTTACGACGTTGCTGCTTATCGATGGTACCATGAGGTTTGTGCTTTTCATCGTATTCTAGGTCTGCCTGTTCGTCTGGTGTGTTCACGAATTCGTGCTTGTTGGGGCTGGGTTGGTGTAAGGGGTTTTCCCAGACGAACACACTGCCCCTTTCTTCCTCACCAACACCTCCTTGGTGAATGACCTGGGGCACGGCTTCATCGCCGCGGGGTGCAGCCTTCATTGACTCACATTCGCTCGTGTAATCGACAGGTGAATCGAGGAGTTTGGTGTAGCTGTTGCCGAAAACCTGCCGATCGAGGTTCTCCAGCTCGATGCGCAGTTCACGTGTGACTGATGTTGTCATTGGGAAGTATCCTTGTGAATCGTCTGGACTGCATTCGTCGAAGGTGTCTTCGCAGCTGGTCGAGGAGTAGACACGTGAGGAGGGGCGTTCGATGTCGATGCTGGATGATTCGGAGTCGTCCAGGCTTGATTTGGTGAGCATAATTTTAGGCCTATCTTTTTCACCCAAACTGCCAAAACGCGTCAACTTATCTGATATCCGGCTCTTATTATTCGACGCAAAATTCAGGAATTCGTTCAAATTCTTGATCATTTTCCCTGGTGGTTTATTCTCTGACTCCTCTTTGATCGAATTCGCTTTATCCAAAGTCTCCAAAGAAGCGAAAATTCCAATCTTCTCCTTCAAATCGCGAAAATGTTGTCGCTTGCCAGTATTTTTCAACAAATTAGACATACTCGATGACAAATTACTCCCAGCTGCTCGATTAACCATCTTATTCTTCTTATTATTGAGCATTACTGAATCGGATTTCTGCTCTAATGGCGAGACAGATCGTGGTCGCATTTCATGCGGTGACAATTCCGTTGTTCCATCCGGAGGAAAATCAAAACTTTTCGGAATTGCATGATCATCCAAACTATGCTGCTTGGGTTTGATCTCTAAAGTGATGCTTTTGCTACGACACAGCGAATCATCCAGACTGTGATTTTGTCGTTTAACCGGCTGGACTTTCCTTGCTGAATAGTTGACTAAAGAAATAGAGCTGCTTTGGCGACGAAGAGCACACACTTTCGTGTACGGATTTTCCCTCGGGGTTTTCACCAAAGGACTAATCGGGGGTGTGATCGAAGGCGCCTGGAATTTTGTATCGAACAAACGCAACTCGATTTCTGGCGGATTCGCTGGTAGAGAACTCCAGAGTACTTCAAGCATTCGCAATGAATCGTCGAACGCGAATTCTCGTTTCATCTCCAACAACAACCAGCGATAACAGAACAATAAGTCGTCCGCCTACAAATTTCAATGTTAGTTTATTCGGATTAAAAGCTATTGTTCGATCAGTAGATGCAAGTATTTTACCTGGTGGGATTTGAGATAATTGTAGAAATCCGAGTCGTAGTAGAGGAGGCCTTCAGCGAGATGCGTGAACTTTTGCGTCATTGCAATGCCATCGATCATGAAATTAATGCTCAGGCGAGACATCAACGCGCAGAAACAAATGTACGCGTGGGCTTCATCGCCCATTGTCACCAAGAGAGGCGACGCCAGGTCGCTCATTCCTTGACAGTAGCTTACTTTCGGATGATTCAAGGCATAGCTAGGATACAATTATGAATTAGAATCATGGTTTGCATAGAAGTACTATAAAAGTAGGAAACTTACGTTGTTAAAATGTTAAACAAGGCAGCAATATTTTGATTATCATCACTCCCTGCATAAAAGGGATGATGTCGGTCAGTCCGCAAGACGTCTTTTCGTACCATGCCTGTCGTATAGGCCAGTTCGCCCACAACGGGTCCTTGGGCAATTGCGCTCCTCCAAACTTCCTTCAACGCCACATATTCTGCAGCTTTCTTCTTTATGTAATCCATTCGTTCTTTCCCGGTCATGCCATCAGGGTAAACGTTAAGGATAAATTTCCATACAACCTTTCTGCAATTGCAATAAGTCATACTTCACTTCTGAGAGTAGTTTGTTTGCTACCTTAAACTTGGATCAATACCGCCGTGATAAATCTCCGAGCGTAATTGCTTCCCATATAGAATCTGCCCCACTGGATCCAAATATCGTCTGAATTCGGTGTCGCTTAGAGGAGGTCGTGGCGGTTGTAAAGATGGTGTTTCCTCACCAAAATTGAAGGCCCCTTTCACAATGTTGAATGTTTTCCCCATCTAAAAATTATTATTCATTAATAACCCCATTTTTCTTGTAATTTGTCTACATGTATACTTGATTGAAAATACCATGCAGTCTGGGTGAAGCCTTCACCTCTGCATTAGCATTTCGTATCTGTGTGATGATGGGCACATTGGCATTGCTTTTACTTGGCTCCCATTCCTCTGCAATTTCATCAGATGTCTTCAAGTCTACTCTAAGGCAAATGCAAGGTTCACAATTGGTAATCAAGGATGCATTGTGTGCCTTGAGGAATGCAGCATCCAGGTCCCAGTCTGAGAGTAAAGGTGCATATGTTTCATTGCCCGATTGGTCAGTCTGTCTGTAGTAGACTGTGAAGTCTCCTTTCATATCAAATGCCTTGCCCAATATGCTATGGAGCACCTCAAATGAGGTGATTTGGGGGTCCACACTGAATTTCCGATTTTCTGGTACAGCATTCCCTTCAAATTTCTAATAAACACACACTATAATTATGAATCAATGATGCAAGACCTGAATATACCTTGACTTTCACTCTGATAGCCTCCCTGCTGAACCCAAACACGCCGGTGGTCATGATTCCCTACAAGATATCTACCGGAAGCCCCCTCAATAGTTGCAGGATTATGCAGTCAATGTTGAATGAAAAGGGTTTCAGTCACCAACAAGTTCGGCTGTCGTCATTCGTCATCGAAGCAACTGATGCGTTATACTTGCGCCACTCACGTAAAATGCGAAAACTTTCTAATTAACGAATTCCACAATAATTGCTACACTACACAACGATCTACGTGCATTTGCTGCTGGTTGGATCGGACTCATTTTCGTATGCCGTCCGATCGTTGGTATGTTGATATTTACCATTGAGTTGACGTCTCTACCACAGTCAATATCCCGATTGTATGTAACCGTTCGAACATGCGGACTGATAAGAGAATAGTGAGATTACGTTGTGTTGGCGAAAATCGTAGAATGCTCGAGAGGGACAATCGGCTTGAAACAATACGTAGCGACAGCAAGTTCAATTTAGAAAACATAAAGGAAGAATTTACTTGATTCGGAGACTCTGCTTGAATGAATGTGGTTAAAGGTTTGTATACACTCAAAAATACAGAAATAGTGAGACTTATGTGTTTAGAGAAACAATGGTTCCTACTCGTTGCAAGGTGATTGAAATGAATAATATCTTGCAATTAGAAAACTAATAAAAGTGTTTGATTACGTTCGCCATATTCCTTGCTTTCGCACGAGGTCATAGTGCCACTCGCGCGCTGCTGTATGTGTTCGGCTTAAGTTGCTTGCTCACGCTTCAGTAGTGCTCTTATAGGAATAGTGTACGAAGTTGTTGTTGTTCCAGGTTGAAATTGGTGTTGACGAATTGTAACGGATGTTCGGGACCAACTGAGCAGGCGTTCCAATAGTTTGGTGCATTTTCAAAGATCGACCAAATGTTCTAACTCTGCTATGCCTGTCCCAAGTTGGTGGCCTTATCATGCAAGATATAAGGAAGGAGGAGGGTTTGAGGAGTAATAACCACATTCACATCTGGAACCAGGGTTCAACTGGCTCCGGTTGATAGCACCCTGTAAGGGCTCCTGGCTGAGGATTACAGGCTTTCACCATCATCATCTGTTATCATACAGCCAATGTAAGTAGTGAATAATGTTTTCAAATAATGCATGACTAACAATGTCACTTCTTTGATAGTTAGGTAATGCACTGGTGCATTGGAAGCTACCTCAATTCGCAGTTGCCACCTTGAAGATGGGGTCTTCATTTTTATCCAACAGCTAATGTAAGTCATAAAATTTTGTAGTTAACTCTTTGATCATTAATGCAATCTTATTACATATAGGTATGGTATAGAAAGTGTCACTGGGAGAAGGAATAAAGTACCACTTTACTCCCGCTGTTGGAGGGGGATCATAAAAC
This sequence comes from Aleochara sp. GC000083, assembly GCA_030264555.1. Taxonomy (NCBI): domain Eukaryota; kingdom Metazoa; phylum Arthropoda; class Insecta; order Coleoptera; family Staphylinidae; genus Aleochara; species Aleochara sp. GC000083. Next base: position 33,707 of record JARJDZ010007326.1, read on the forward strand.
CAAATCGCTGCAGTCCGACTATACAGCGGGAATAACCTCTTTATACAACAGCTGTTTCCTAACAGCTAATGAAAGTTATAACATTTTGTTGCTATTTCCTTGATCATTAATGCAATCTTATTACATATAGGTATGGTAGCCAGGTTAATTGCCTGTCAACTCCAAGAAGACCCCCATCATCATTCAACTTCCAGTCCAGAGTGAGGGCCCCAGGAGTAATAACCTCATTAAAAAAACCAGGGTTCAACTGGCTCCAGTTGATAGCAACCTGTAAGGGCTCCTGGTCCAGGGTTACAGAACTTTCACCTCCATCATCTGTTATCATTCAACCAATGTAAGTAATGAATAATGTTTTCATGTAATGCATGACCAACAATATTACTTCTTTCATTGCACTTTATGAAGCTACCTCGATTGACAGTTGCCACATTGAAGATGGGGTCTTTGTCTTTATACAATAGTTATTTCCTAACAGCTTATAAAAGTCATAACATTTTGTTGTTATTTCCTTGATCATTAATGCTATCTTATTACATACAGGTATGGTAGCCATGTTGATTGCTTATCAACTCAAAGAATACCTCCATCATAAGCATTCAACTTCCAGTCCTGAGTGAGGGCTCCATAATCTCTTCATGCAAGTCACAAGGTATGCACAACTCACTTGATCAAATGAATTTAAAGATACAGATGACACTTGTTAGAATATAGTTTGGGTATTATGACTCGGACGAGATCGAAAGAACTATTGAACAACAACTAGAGATGTGCTATATCGTACGTGTACTGCGAAGATTTTTCGTTGAAACAGATAAGGTGAGACCCTGCGAAGATGACTATACCCCTACGTAAACGAGATATCCCGTCCACTTGTCTCCAATATACATGAGGCAAAGGTATTGTTTTATATTCATGTTTTGTATTCATCCATGCATGCTTGCATGGTACATATGGAGAGCTTCAATATATCAACATGCCAGGGACATCCAGAAAGCATCTCCAAGCGAATGGGCTCTTGCAGCAGCCTCTTCAGGTATTGTTTTAGTAATTTATATTTCTATAAATATAATATGCTCTAATGTATGTTATAATGCTTCTTATTTTAGATTCATCCATGCATGCTTGCAGTCTCCTTGGTACATATGGAGTTCTACAACATGCCAGG